>CAUDMG010001623.1:0-43665 GCA_958450375.1 Homarus gammarus | reverse complement strand
ATTTTTTTTATAATAAGTCCTACCTACATCAAATGGATTTTTAAATGTACATATTTGTGAATTTATAACATAACCAGCGTTTGCACACATGTTACTGTTTCAAGTTTCAAATTATTATATTTTATTATCCATAGTCTATATGAAAGTAACCAATGCCTTCATACTCTCTTTGCTTTGGTTTCTTGTCATCAGTAGTCTGCTTGCTATTTGTGCTTTGATGTAACCTTCTCGCCTCTCGTGGCTGTAAACATGGCCCGCTGCTTCTGTGACCATTTTCACACATCTCTCCACACTTTGAGTGTGGGAAGGCCACTTCGGCACCTGCATTGGAGTCTCTTTAAGGTTTCTCAATTCTTGGCTAGTTAGACTTGTTGTCAATGGTGGCTCTAAGACTTCCAAACTCAAGTCAACCAATTCTGACAATTTGGTGGCATTGACGTTTATTGGGGGAACTTTTCTTGAATGAAACGAACAGTCTCCCAACTGGTCGTCATCTATTAGCGTTCCTCTAATCTTTAGAATGACTTCTACAGCCTCGGTTCGGAGATTGGTACATTGACTGCAAAGCATTGCTTGCAAAACTGCTTCTGATCGAGCATACCAAGCGGACCTTCTTGCCACAGGTAACACGATGTCCCTCACTACCTTCCTCTGTGTTCTTACTAGCTGCAATTGAAACAAAAGGTGATTGGGCCCATCCACCCACATAGGATTAAGTTTCACACTAAACCACTGGGGAAGATAAACTCCAATAATAAATTCAACAATTAACCTCAAATTCTTCAGCACTTTGCCCTTCAATTCGTGTTTGGAAATCCAAATCCTGCAGAAACGAAGAGCTGTAGTTAACCAACGGCTGTGACTGACAGGTCCAATCTCCAAGAGAGCCAATGACTGAGGCACTTCTCCTGATCTTATTGCTTGGGCAATACGATAAGCATAGGATTGATCTGTGCTGAGATCTTTGATGACTCCTTCAGACAACGCCGGAAAGGGAGGGCCAACTTCGACCTTTGGAAAGGTTGTATTTATTTCTAGTTGTGTTGCTTCATCCAGCATGATGCCAAGGGGACCTGACCACTTGTTGTTGCTCTTTGTAGGACCATCAAGTTCCTGGATGAGATGACGAAGAGGTAGCTCGCCTGTATGTAAATCACATACAATCCAAACAAGTCTTCTTCCTAGTTTTTTCTCTAAATGCGTCATTACACCCCCCTGCCATCCGGTGTTCACTGCAGTTGAATCTCCACCAACAGCCTGCAGTGAACTGCCAAGTCCTCTCTCCTGAACCCAACATAAAATATGATCAGCAATGACCTCTGCATGTTTCTTCCCTTCTACTTCAGTTTCGGGAGCAAAGTGAAACAAAAACCGACCACCAGGCTCAGAACAGACAGAGTAGTGTTCTTCTTTGATGAGACCTGGAAACTTTCTGTTCACTCCCTCTACTTCTAGCAAAACTTTTGTGTCATCTATTCTTCCATCAAACAAAAGACAGGAGAGCCCTCCCTTGCTTAAATCTTTTTCATGCTGATCAGATATTTCCTTCATTATTTTTTCTTGTGCTCTTCTAATTTTATTATGATCTATCACCAAAGATACATCCTCTCGGCTGATGAGGCCTGCATCTATCCAAGCGGCAGTTGCAATTTCTGCAGCCTCACGAAGTCCAGCATGGTGGCGAATACTAGCTAAAGCAATGTTTGAAATATTTCTTGTGTTGTATTTCATTTTCTTTGGTAAAGGTTCAGATGGCTCTTTGGAACTATCATCTGATGTTGCTTCCTGTTCATCAGAAGAACTATCAAAGAAGTGATAAACATCTTGACACAGCTCTTCCTCTCTTTGGATGGCTTCTTCACTCTTCATTTTCTTCTTTTGTTCCCTCTCTCGGATTTGTTCTCTCTTCTTGGCATTAGCAATCTGCTTCTTTGTTTCTGAATAATCTATTGAACCCATTTGCATACTTCCTTGGCCTTCTGCCTTTGTCCTCTGTGCCTTTATAAATTCAAGCTCTAAAACAGGGATCTTCTTTTCACGAGGACAACCACAATCAATGTGGGAATTATTTTCTCTCTTACGTGAGTGAGAACAGTTGGATTCAGAACATAATTGTATGGAGCACTTGCAGGTCAAAATGTCAAACAGAGTATCAAGTGTGTGCAGGAATTCATTTTTCCTGGCCAAATTTCCTTTACCAAGTGATGTTTCAACTGCTTTGTGCCATAATTTCGTTAGTTTTAGCTCAATAGTTCGACACTGATTAATCACAGGTGGTTTGAATAGTGCATTAGCTTTTGTCCATTGATGCAGAAGAGGGACTATCATGTCATTTATGAGTTCTTTATCTGTATAGTTCCTTCTGTCCTTTGCATTTTTTTCTCGAAGGAGTAACCCTAATCTTAGCATGTCTCTCACTGTTGGAAGTTCTGATACAGGAAGCTCCTTCCCTTTACCAACTAGCAGGCTCAAGTGGGTTGACAACTGACTTCTTGTCTTCAATTTTGACATCTTCACACTATCTGACAAATAGAAAAATATTTCAATGTTTCATAATTCAATTGTTGTTTCAAAAAATATCAATTTGTTTATCAAAAATGTTGTAACAGAAATAACATAATAATTTCTTAGAACATAATGTTTTATACAATGATATAAGTAACTGCGACAATCAATATGCCCTACTTACAATAATTAAAATGTAGAATTCGTCTGGTAGAGTAGGTGCAAGTGCAATGAGAGCAAACCACCGTCTATGATATCTAGAAGGAGAGTGAGCCGGGCGCCTTATCCTCACGCTTGGTACAAGTCAAAACAAGAATTAAACTGTCCCACACGGAGAGCCTGTTCATGTTCATGTTCTGACATGCATATTGTACACAAGCTATAGAACCATAAAATACTCCATAATCCATATGCTTACATGAGATTAGTTAATATCAAGTGAATAATTCTAATCAAGTCTCATTAATTTGTTGAAATACTGATATTTGAAACTTTAAGGTATAATTGATGTAGGTGAGGGTTATTTCAATTCATTTTTGTTTGCTAATCTCAAGTTTAGACATAAAGAGGCACAATATTTTGACTACCAAATTTGATTTTTAACATGTTGACAAAATTGACACACCCTAATATATATATATATATATATATATATATATATATATATATATATATATATATATATATATATATATATATATATATATATATATATATATGCAAGTAAATCACTGTAGGTGCGTGTGATCTAGGTATATGCTGATAACCACAAGGAAAGAAGAAAACACGAAGTTCCCAAGTGTTTTCTTCTTTCCTTGTGGTTATCAGCATATATATATATATATATATATATATATATATATATATATATATATATATATATATATATATATATATATATATATATATATATTTATATATATTTTATGAAAATCCACAATGAAAACGTGGATAAGATAAATCTTGATAAAATCACACGGGAAAATGGAAACAACGGAGTACCTTAGCTTTCGTCTTTATTCAAGAAGATGTCTTGAATAAAGACGAAAGCTAAGGTACTCCGTTGTTTCCATTTTCCCGTGTGATTTTATCAAGATATATATATATATATATATATATATATATATATATATATATATATATATATATATATATATATATACACCTGGATCACACGCACCTACAGTGATTTATTTGCATATATATATATATATATATATATATATATATATATATATATATATATATATAGTATCTCCCATTAGGCGAGTCACCTGTGGAGTTTCTCGGGTGAGGAGGATGGGGCCATTTTGCTTTCTCAACTTATTTAATGACGGCTTCTTCAGTGACACGCTATTCTGCTAGAGATGTGTTGATGAATCAACGATAGGCGTATTCGTTAACAACAATACCCCACTCCCAATGACACAGTCAATCTCCTGTCGGGGAACTTAGTTAGTCAAGTCACCATCAACCACACTCATACTGTAGAGTCGTTATAATGATTAATACACCAACCAACTGTGATCCCCCTTCAACAGTAATAGTGGACGAATATCTTTCACATAGTAGAATCCACGAAGCTTCTCTGAATTACAGTACTGTTGACAGCAAACTGGTGTGAACACAAGAGGCGAGGCGCCCTGGTGTAAAACACAAGTTGATCATTCTCGGAGAAGGGCTTATTGTACAATTCCTATCTCTGTCAGTGGACGAGCTCCACTTGTAACTACTTTTGTGGATATTTCAAATTTGTTCTCACAAATTTGATATACTGTATATACGGTGTATTATATATATTATTTTGACCCATTATAATTTTATCTTATTATTTCCATGTATTTTTATAAATTACCTTACTGTAGCTGCTCTTCTAGTTTGTTATTTTTTTCTGGTTTACTCTTAGATATTATTCGCTTTAAGATGAATAAAACCAAAAGCTAAATCATTTATGAGAATAATCTAAGCTGAATTGTTTACAGTATGTGTGAGGGCACAGTCCAGTATCCAGATGGATCTAAACAACTTCTGTCGTAACAACCCAAACCTACCTGGCTGTGAGGTGAGTAACCACGCCCACACCCGCTCTAAACACCATGTTTCATCCTCAACACCACTCCCACACACACATTTGACATGATATCCTCACCCTCAATACCACGCCCACACACACATTTAACATGATAACCTCACCCTTAACACAACACACACACACACACTACTTTGCTATCAATCGGATACAATGATATGAGTTATTAAGGATGTCACCGAGGTTGGTGAGTTCTGAGGTGACTGAAGAGGTCGATACGGGACCGGCAGGGTCGATCACAGACGTTGCACATGTTGGGGGCTACAGCTAGTGCGGGAGGGGCAGTGACAACGTCTTTCCGGCGTTGGCGCCTGTCTGTCTCGTTATGCAGTCAGGCTAACTCTAAAGTATTGACACCCTCTTGTGTGGTGCTCCTCCAAGCGTTACGGTGTGGAGTAAAAGTCTCACAGGTGAGGGGGTCGATTTGGCACTTTTCCTGGTTTGTCTTAAGACTATCCTTATACCTTTTCAGTTGCCCGCCAGTGCTACGTTTATTATTTGTTAGGTGACTGTAAAGTAGCTGCATTGGAAGTCTACTGCCGTCCATGCAGTAACATGGCCAGTCCAACGTAGTTGTGCATGGGTAATGGTGTCAGCAAAAATACTGGCATTTGTTCTCTTGTCTTCCCAGCGAACTCGGAGGATGGAATGTAGACTACGTTGGTAAAGTTTTCAATTCCTTAAGGTGCCTCCTGTATGCGACCCATGTCTCGCTGCCATAGAGCAGATAATTTCAGCTCCCTACAGCTGAAGAAACGGTTTTGGAGTCTGCCAAATCTTGAGATGCACATCTGATTCGATGCTGAATCTCTTCATCGATGTCCACGGTGGTGGACAGGTAGGAGCCGAGATACCGAAAGTGGGTAACATTAGAGAGGGTAGCACCGTCAAGCTGGATGGGTGGTGGAGGTTTGGTTGAACCAGGGGCAGGCTGAAAGAGAATCTGAGTCTTACGTACATTCACCTCTGTGTAGGTGGTCAGGATCTCCTGTAGGTTGCTTTCAGTGTGGGTGACAAGGGTGAGGACATCTGCATACTGAAGCTCAGTAATGGAAGCTGCCGCCACCTTTGTTCCGGCCTGAAGTCGTCTTAAGTTGAAAGATACTGCATCTAGTACTCGATGTCCACCCCGCCGGCTAAATTGGCGCTGGCACGAGTAAGGTAGGCAACCATGAAAATGGAAAAGAGAGTTGGTGCCAGTACACACCCTTGTTTAACACACGTTTGGATGGGGTAGAACACAGACTGGGTGCTGGTGGTTACTAGTGTTCCCTGAGGAATGCAGTGATAGGGTGTGTCATACGGAGGCGAATTTTTTTTTTTTGAGTTTGAAAAATCGGCCCATGGTATTAATGATGTAGTTCTATGTGCAAAATCATGTGATATCTTCAGATTTGAAAAGTTTTCATTTATTGCTAGGTAAATTTTAACTTGAAATCTTATGAAAATTCAGTATTCCCACCCTTTTACCAACATCACTAAATAGCTTATTTAAAGTAAAGTAAATGTATCAGGTTAATTTATTAGGATGAAAATGATCCAGAATAGTGAAACGAATGATCTTGACACATTTATTAAATTTAATATTCCTTTAGAAAACAAAATCATCAAATACAAAAACCAGTTTTACTACTATGACCCGGTGTTGCTGCACACCATAGAGAACATGCCTTTCTTGCTTCTGTTTCTACTCATCACCTCCCTGCTGACCACCTGAGCTCGGATGTAGCCTTCCCTCCTCTCCTGGCTGTACACGTGACTGCTGGCCTCGCTCACTTGCTGTACACAACGCTCTATACTCTGGGTGTGCGAGGGCCAGGCAGGGACATACATGGGGTTGTCCAGGAAAGCTCTGACTTGAACATTGGTGAGGCTGCAGGTAAGAGGGGGCTCACTGCCAGCCTGGATGTTATCCAGATCTATGAGATCAGTGAGGGTCTTGGCACCTAGATTGACTTCAGGAGTCTTCCTGACCCTGAAGGAATCGTCACCAAATGATTCGTCATGCCCAGATCCTCTCATAAGTCTCATATCCAAGATCTTTTTGACTGCCACTCTTCTCTCCTCCTCATCCTTACTGCAGAGCATTGTCTGCAGAGCTGCCTCGGGATGAGCATACCAGGAAGATCTCCTCACAGTCTGCTCCACAATCTGAACAACCTTCCTTGGCTGACTCCTCAGGAGCTCAAGCTGGAAGAGAACATGCCTCGGACCTTCGGAGAACGATGACTTGACCTTGGTGTTGAACCAATTTGGCAAGTAGACACTCACGATGAATTGGACAATAAGTCTCAGGTTGTGAAGCTGGTTCCCTTTCAGTTTATGATGAGCGACCCAAATTCTGCAGAACCTGAGAGCCGTTGTGAGCCACCTAGAATGTGAGACTGGACCTATCTGCAGGTAAGCAAGTCTATCAGGCATGACCCCAGTTTTGATGGCACTGCGAATCATGTAACCATAGTACTGGTCAGTACTCAGGTCGTCAATGACAGTATGTGCAAGCTCAACGAGTGGAGGGCCAACTGTGATTTTTTCAAAGCTCGGATTTATTTCTAACTCAGTGGCAGAGTCCAGCATCTTGCCAAGAGGACCAGACCATCTGTTGTTTGAAAGAGTCTTGCCATCCAGCTCCTGGATCAGATGTCTGAGTGGCAACTCGTTGGTGTGGAGGTCACAAACAATCCAGACCAGCTTCCTCCCAATCTTCCGCTCTATCCACTGTATGACCCCCCCTTGCCACCCTGTGTTCGTGTTGGTGCTGTCCCCTCCAATGGCCTGCAGGGTCTGGTCTACGTTCCTCTCTCTGAGCCAGTTCACAATGTTATCTGCCACTATCTCAGCTGGTTTCATGATGTCCTTTTTCTCTGGAGTGAAATGCCACAAATACTTCCCTCCTGGTTCACTGCAGCAGGAGTAGTGTTCCTCCTTCACCATGGCAGGGAACAACTTGTCAGAATCTCCAACTTTCATGAACGCTTTAGTGTCATCCCTTCTCCCATCAAAGAACAAACAATTGATTCCATTTTCTCTTATCCCCTTATCAAACTCCTCTTCTAGGCTACTGACAAGTTTCTCCTGAGCTCTCCTTACTTTGTTATGATCTATCACCAGGTGAACATCATCAGGTGTTATCAAACCACCGTCAATCCAGGCAGCTGTTGCTATCTCTGCAGTTTCTCTGAGACCAGTGTGGTGTCGCATGCTGGCCAGAGCTATGCTCGGGATATCTTTCCTATTTCGAATCTTATGCCTGGAAGGTTTGGGATCATTATTTTCTGGGTTAGGGACAAAGTCACCATTCTCCTGGTCAGCACTTGGATCAGCCATGGGTAAGTCATTAAACTCTGAATCAGCTAGACTCCAATCATCGGCCTTTTTTACCTCACCCTGGGCCTTCTCAAGTCTCTTTTCCTCGGCAACTCTTCTCCTCTTCGGTCTCTCTGTGGCAGCCTCCTGTCTCTTGGACTCCGGAATATCTTGGCTAGAAATCATGAGAGCCCCTATACTGCCAGTCTTCTCTCTCTGTGCTTTGACAAATGCCAGTTCGATCACAGGAATCTTCAGTTCACGATTGCAAATACAGGAGATGTGGGCCTCGGATTTACAGTCACGATCGCATCCAAACTCAGGACAGAGAACAATTGGGCACTTGCAAGTAATTATGTCAAATAACTGGTCCAGTTGCTTGGCAAAGCTGTCCTTAACTGCAAGTTTTCCTCTCCCAAGAGAGATATCTCTTGCCTTTTCCCAACTGGCTAGCAGTCTCTCACTAATCTTCTTCTGACTTGTTATGACTGGAGGCTTGAACTGAGCGTTAGCCAGAGTGTACTGTGCCAAGACAGCTTTGGTCATATCACTGGCAATGTCTTTGTTTGTGTAAGTTCTTTGGTTCTTTTCACTGATTTGCCTGATTAAAACACCGTATCTCAAAGCATCTCTCAATGTAGGCAACTCCGACTTCAGGAGCTCTCTCCCAGACCCAAGATAGTGACTGAGATGGCTGGATTTTTGGTTCCTCGTCCTGACACAAGCAGCCATCGCAAATATTATCAACTTATAAATGCATCAGAATCTGAAACAGAAAAAATTATTGTTAGTTGGGTTGTTAAAGAATGAAGTCAGAAAGCAATGTTCACTATTTAATTGTAATGCACTAATGCAGCTGTACGTTAGATTTTCGATAAATTTCACGCTAAAATTTATCTAGCAAAAGGTTGCAAAATATTGAAACTGAAATTATTTTCTGTTTATATACACTAAAATCTACCAAAAAAGTGATGGGCCATTAGTTTTAGCTGATCTTCCCTCCTATGACACACCCTAATGCAGTGATGGGTAAGGAAACACTGAGTAACACTGAAGTCCGTTTATTATGGGTGAGAGAAATACAAGTGGTGACTCGCGTGTGCCATGCACGGCTCACACAGTCAGACTAAGGCTGCCTTGCCATATGGCAGCCTCGGGGCAATGTTGCCACATAACGTGCAGTGTTGCCACGTGATGATATATATAAATGCTACTCGGCGTAGTAGCTTATATACAGGGTTACTACTCGGCACAGTAGCTTATATACAGGGTTGCTACTCGGTACAGTAGCTTATATACATAACCTACATCTCCCTCCCCCCTCACGCTCATAGTCTATGTCTTGAGCGGACTTCTTAGTCCTAAGTCGCTCCGAGCGTCGAGGTGCACTGTGGGGCGGATCCTCGTGAGGTGTAGGTGACTCGTCCTCGGTCAGGGGGCCAGCAGCAGGGGGTGGGACTGGCCGGAGGAAGCGGCGGTTCCTCCACCAGACACGGCCGCTCGGCATCCTGACCTTGTAGTCCCGCGACCGGCCGAAGCCCATCACTATGCCCACCTTGTCCCAACTTGTCGTCGTCGGGTCCTGGACGCGGACAAGGGCACCAATCTCCACTGGCTGAAGAGGGCGGGCACGGTCGTCATACCGAGCCTTGGCGTCCTGGGCACGTGAAGCGGCGCGGCGGTCACAGCTCTCGGCTTTGGTCTGCCAGTCCTTCGCAAAGGCCTTGGCGTGTGTAGGAACACAAGAGCGGAGAGGGTGACCATACAGGATCTGGGCAGGGGAGCGTCCTGTGTGGGTGGGAGTGGACGCGGGTTCTGGGCAGCTCCGTGCGGCAGCGCCAGGCGCGTCGCTCGTCGACTCATGCACCCTGCTGGCGGTGTAACGAGCAGCAGGGATCTGCTCGGGAAAGTCTCTGGGCACCACGCCTAACTCCTTGCAGTGCTCCCACGACAACAAGGGTGTAGCGAGAGCAGGCTGCACGTCGATCCATCCGTGTCACGACCTGTCGCCATAGGTGATCTCTGCTTGAAAGGAGCCCACAGCGTCCGGCATCTGGGAACCCTCCGCATTGTAGTACTGCAGCTGCGGCGGTGATCCCAGGCCGCGTTTGGTGAGACCCAGTTTCTGGAGGTGCTTCAACCCAATCACCGTAGTATCGGCGCCGGTGTCCGGTATCACCTCGATGTGACCCGACACATCACCGTGTGTGACGGCGACGGGGATAGTAGGGGAAGGGGTAGCCCTGGGGCGTGTGGTCGATTCCACTCTCCTGATGTGACTCCGCTGCTGCTTGGGGCTGTGTGGGTCATCTGGAGGGGGCTGCGTGCGAACCACTCCGAGGGAAGTGCGCTGCTTTCCTCCTCGTCTCGGGCTTTTGGGCTTGGGTTGGCGGCAGCACTTGTCGTAGTGTCCATAGCGACCGCAGGCCTGACACTTGCGGCCTCGTGCAGGGCACCTGTCTGTGTTAGACCAGTGGCCCTTACGGTCACATCCACGACACAGTGCGTCGGCGGCCGGGCAAGTCTTGGGGCTGTGCTGCTTTCCACAGCTGCCACAGGAAGCACTAGGCGGAGGCGTGGAAGAACGTGTGGCAGCCTTCGCGTTGTTGGCCGCCTTCTTATCCTTCTTGTATTGTGAGATAGCTCTCACAGCAGGTGCGGCCCGTAAGGCAGAGGTGGCGGACTTGGTGGCCTCGTATGACCGACATTCAGTCACTACCACCTGGAGTGTGGAGGAAGTGTCCAGGGGGATGAGTCGCTGCATCAACTCTTCGTGCCTGACACCTGTCAAGATCCCGTGCTTGATCCAGGCTTCCTCACATTCCCGGCTGTGCGCCTTGCAGACGTCGATCTCCTCTGACAAACTCTTCAAGCGTACAAAAAAGTCGTCAAAGGATTCGTTCTCCGCCTGCTTGCAGCTGGTGAAGGCACTGCGACGTAAAGCCTCGTTGTTCCGACCCTTAACATGCTCCTGTAAAAGGTCGAGCACATCCGTCACTGAAGAGGTAGAATCGGGGGGCACATGCAACGTGTGCTCCAAAACTCTCTGGGTCTCCAACGACAAACACATCCGCAGTTGGATGAGCTGTTTGTTTGGAGGCATGCTGTCAAGGTCCACCATCGTGGAGTAATCTGTCCAACGCCGCCTCCACTCACGAAAAAGCTGAAACGTGACGTCTGGTGAGAGGGTGGGTGGGGGTTGAACAGATGCCTTGGGAGCTGTTTGTTTGGAGGCAAGAGTACCTGCAGGACGCTGGTGTGGTGGAGGAGGGAGGATATTGGCGCCTTGAAGCGCGCTATCCGCGAGTGAGGGAGGTTGGGTTAGCGCCAGGGTCGCCAATAGTGCCTCAAAAAGCAACTTTTCCTCCTCTCTTCGTGTCTCCTCCCTCTGAAGTTCCATCTCTCTACGTCGCTCGTCCCGGTCGTCCATCCACCTCAGAATTGTGGCAATGTCCGTCACTGGAGGTGGAGGATGAGAGTCTGCACCCGGTGGAGGAGAAGGTGGTGGGGAGTCGTGTCTCCCATCTTGACGTTGTCCCTTCTTACCTCCCATCTTTGTGTGTGCGTGGACTGCACTGTTTAGTATATAGTGGTGCCTCAACAGCTCGAACCATATATATATGACATAAACAGCGCAGAAATCACGCATATGGTCCACTGTTCTGTCCGTGAGTGAGTGCGTGCGTGCGTGTGTGTGTGTGTCTCAGAGAGCGGAGCGTGGTGGCCTTAATGCCGGTGGCTGGAGACGCGGCGGGAGTGAGACCGTTAGTATCACCTGGGATGTCACACGAGAAGGGTGTACGGCTGCGTGCTCCGTGGGTACCACAAAAAACAGGCCAATGCTCAACTCTCAGCTCTAGACACACACTAATACACTGACACTAACACTGCCACCGTCATTAAAACGCACTGTGACGGCCCAACACTGCACATCGCGGCGAAACACAGCGCAACACAACACAACACACTATGAGTCGACGCCCATCACCGGCAGACGTAACTGTCGGCATTGTTCACACACTTTGTAAGTCCACAGATCCTAGACACTGCGCCATGATCGTTACTAGTGTTCCCTGAGGAATGCAGTGATGGGTAGGGAAACACTGTGTAACACTGAAGTCCGTTTATTATGGATGAGAGAAATACAAGTGGTGACTCGCGTGTGCCATGCACGGCTCACACAGTCAGACTAAGGCTGCCCTGCCATATGGCAGCCTCGGGGCAATGTTGCTGTGAGAGGGTGTGTTCTTGGGCTTGCCACCAATATGAGGGGGCCGGTTCCCTCTCCTTTTCTACACCACCCTCATCTTACTGACTTCTCTTAGTTCTTACTCTTACTCAGTTCCGTCACCTATTCTTGGGTAGCACGGACATTCTTTTGGTAGCATGGTCGAGGGTCTAGGCACGTGAGTATGGTAATTTTGGTATCAGGTTACTTGGATGGAAATAAAGGTAAAATACTGTGGGAGAAATGAATACACCTAAATTACTCTAAAAACACGTTTATTAATATGCAATCAATGGGGAAAGATTTTGTATTAATCATATGATTACCAGGCTCACCTCCTGGGCTTAGTGCAAACTCAGTACCTTCTTCTTTACTCTTACTCATAACATTACTGGTGGTACATTACATGGCACTCATTGTAGATTATTCAACATATACGTAAACAATGACACTAGTATATACAGGGGTCCACTACCCAACATGTGATAATTATTTCCAACTAATTATCCCTAACATACATGTTACAACACTCTCTGTGGACATATACTTTCAAGGAGTAACCCAGGGTAGAGCACTGGGGCTGTTGTTATTGTGGGGTAGCCAGACACATAGCGGGTCTGGGGTCTGGCCCAACGAAGCCGTGGGGCACATTAATCAGGCCGCATCCGTGCCATCTTCTCATATATGATCCCGGCTGGACACCTAATACATCCGAGGCCGTTGTTGGATGGTAGAGCGATTCAAGAATCACAATGGGATCTGGAGACAAACGGGGCAGCGTCAGGGGACTGAGAAACATGACAACACCAACAAAATCTCTTGTCTAGACGACAGACGTATTTACGTTATATTACTTCTACACTGGGTGAATGACAATTCAACTGTTAAATCATGAACACTGATATTCACTACAATTGACTGGATTAACTGAATGGCTAGGGAACACGGAACATACCTGGAGACAAACGGGGCCGCGTCAGGGGACGCTCTCCCTGGCCATCTTGAGTTTATATACACCTGAGTCGCCAGTGATCGCTACTCATGCAATGACAATAATCACAAACAAACTAACTGTTACTCATTCAAAGATGACCCTCAGTTGACAAAGGTCTGGCGAATTACTTGGGTTGATTTACACAGACTAATTCAAGATTGAGCTTCCCAGGATAAAGTGGAATAAACAAGGTATTGATAACTGTCTTCACAAAGGCGGGGCTTACTGGGAGAGATCCGAGGGGTAAACACGCTCCTTCTAGAGGTCGCGGACTCACTCATGTTTTGCGGGCGTGGAGTTTAATAAGAATCATTAGTTAAATAGATCAGCAGTCAACGTGACCATGACATTGCCACATTACGTGCAGTGTTGCCACGTGATGATATATATAAATGCTACTCGGCACAGTGGCTTATATACAGGGTTGCTACTCGGCACAGTAGCTTATATACAGGGTTGCTACTCGGCACAGTAGCTTATATACATAACCTACAGGTGCCATTGTGCAGGACACTGCCGTTCATGCCATCGTGGAGTTACCTCACAATGGCGATGAATTTTGGTGGGCAGCCAAAACGACTGAGGGTCCACCAGAGGGCTTCCCTGTTGACTGAGTTGAAGGCTTTGGTTAGATCGATGAAGGCTATGTACAAGTCACGACGCTGTTCTCTGCACTTTTCCTGTATCTGATGGGCAGCTAAGATTATGTCACTGGTGCCACGTGATGGTCTAAACTCACATTGAGATTCTGGGAGGAAGTATTCTGCCTCAGGAAGAAGTCTGTTTAGGAGGACTCTGGCCATATTCTTGCCAGCTACGGACAGCAGCGAGATTCCGCGGTAGTTGCGACAGTCTGACCTGTCTCCCTTATTCTTATTAATATTGATGATGGAGGCTTCTTTAAGAGTTCGGTGGATTTTCTCCTTTTCCCATATATTCTCCAGGAGAGAGTGGAGACGGCTGGTAAACAGAGGTCATCCTGCTTTATACACCTCGGTTGGGATTCCATCAGGCCCTGAGGCTTTGCTATTTTTCATCTGTTTGATGGCAGTCGCTACCTCATCCAGGACTGGAGGATACCTGAAGTGGGTCAGCTCTGGATGCTGAGGGACCTGCTGGGTAGTCAGGACATCCACATTGGTGTTTCTGTTGAGCCGTGAATGGTCGTGCTCTTTCCAGCACTGAAGGATGCCTTCATCGTCTTTAATTATGAAGATTCTGTCGGATGAGCGAAGGGGGGGCTGCGCCATGAGTGATTGGCCCATAAAATGTTTTAGTGGAATTGAAAAATTCGTGCATATTGTGCTGATCTGCAATTTTTTTGTGTTTCACATGCTTTATTTTTAAACCAGTCGTTTCTTAGATAGCGAAGTTCGTGCTGGGCCACTGCCTTCTTACCGCAGAAGGTATCAGCTTTGGTCCGAGACTGAGGGTTGTTCTGCCAGTCAGTTAAAGCGGCACGTTCATCATCGATGAGTACATTGATTTCCAGGTCATATTCATCAAATCAGTTTTGGTGTATTTTTCGATCTGGCTGAGGGTCTCTGCCCTGGGATTTGGGTTGTTGATTGTCTGGTTGTTTATCAGCCCATGTTCGAGCTGCTCTCTGGAGGCTTGTTGCTTTCGCCGTTTTGGGGCGACGTGAAGTGAGAGTTTGGCTTTGACGAGCCTATGATCAGTTTCGCAGTGGTCTGAGCCACGCATGGCACAGGTGATGAGGACATCTCGGCGATCTCTTTCTCTGACAATGATGTAGTCAATGAGATGCCAGTGTTTGGATAGTGGGTGTTGCCACGAACTCTTGAACGTGTCGGCCTGCCTAAACAAGGTATTGGTGATAGTGAGGTTGTGTGCAGCATTCTTGCTGAGGAGTAGTCCATTGGGATTACACTTGCCTAGTCAATTTCTCCCCATGGTTCCCTGCCAAATGTCAGCATCTCTGCCAACTCTGGCATATAAATCACCAAGGAGCACACTCTTATCTTCTCTGGGGATAGAGGTCAGCACTCTGTAGAGGTCGGCGTTAAAGGCCTCCTTGATGTGAAACTCTGCATTCAGTGTTGAGGCGTATGCACTGATGAAAAAGGCATGACCTCAGTAATTCAGTGGGACTCGGAGCATCATGAGGCGCTTGATGATCCCAATAGACTTTTCAGTTAGCCCATGAAGGATGCGTTGGCGGATGGCAAAGCCAACTCCAATAATGCTGTTTCTCTCTGCAGCAGGCTTACCCTTCCAGAGGAAGGTTAAGCTAGACCCCGTTCTGTGAGTTGACCTTCGTTTGGGAGCCGGGACTCATTAATGGCTGCTATGTCGATGTTATACCTAGCCAGCTCTTTTACCACAAGGGCAGTTCTTTCAGGTCGCTCATTTGTGCCAGTATCCAGAAGGATCTTGACACTCCATGCAGCGACCATGAGAAGTTTTACAGTTTGCTGATAGCCCAGTTTGTTGGGTTTCGCCTTAGTAGCCTGTCCATTATGCATTGCCTTCGTCCGCCGGTGTAGTCGTTGGGTTCCCATGGTGGTCACCTCTTCCGCCATTACTGGCGTTGGGGTCTTGTTGGAGCTCTGTAAGCATGTCTGCCTGATGCGGGGCTCCACTTCAGATCTTTCGTTCGGGGTTTACTCCCATAGCCTTATACCTACCAAGGTTAATCCGCAAAGTAGCGGGGCAGTGGTTGGTAGTCTCCAGGACATGTCCACATGCCATTGGGCCTGTGCGCCGTCCCTCTGGGGCCCACTGCTACTCCGAGATCCCCTGCTGGTCTAATCTGGGTCCAAGAGGCATCCAGTTACCATGTGTTGCCACGAGGAGGTACAGCAGGAGTCATTATGGTGAAGAGGATGTGTACTGGCAGGGGAAGACTTATGCAAGTTGCTTCCCTGTTCGTCAAGAGCGCTAGCCAGCGGCTGTAGGTGAAAGCGAGAGGGAGCAAGCAGTGCTTTCACCTTAACACTAACATTATGCTGCTACACTAGTCGCATTTCACCACCCTGTGTGCGAATACACACACACACACACACATTTAACATGATATCCTCATTCTCAACACACACACACACACATTTAACATGATATCCTCATTCTCAACACACACACACACACATTTAACATGATATCCTCATCCTCATCCTTAACACACACACACACACACACACACACACTTAAATGCTTATGGCAGTCCATCGAAGTCGATGACGACGTTGCTCCAGATGAGATGATTAATGAGTTATGTGTTGTTCCTCTGATGCCACCGTAGATGACTATGGAATCCAATCCTGGAGGCGCAGATCTTGTTGCAAAGGTGACAGGGATGTTGTTCTTTGAGAGGAATTATGCCTTGAGCCCTCTGATTTCGTTGGGCTCGTTTAGTAGGTCTCTTTTGGTTCAGTGAGGTCTCAAGTGTTTCAGCTCCTCTATGGCATGTTGAGCGCCATAAGGAACGGTCTGAGGCTAGTTGATCCAGTGAATTTGGTTGGATATTACAGCACTTGAGTAGAGTTTTAGAGTGGTCCTTAAATATCTTTTTCTGTCCTCCCGCCGAGCAGTTTCCATGTGAGATTTTGCCATATAATACTTGTCTTGGAAGCCGGTGGTCTGGCATCCTGAAAACATCTCCAAACCAGCGCAAGTGACTTTTGGCTAGCATGGTGTCTATGCTGGTCGTGTTTGAGCGACGATATAGTTCTTCACGAGTCACTCTATATTCCCAGGATATTCCAAAGTCTACATTTTGCTCTCGACTTTTTTCTTCTACGAAGATCATGTCTATTGTACTGCGATCCTTCCTGAATCCACATTGGGATTCAGGAAGAGTGTTCTCCGTTAGGTGTTGGATAAGTCTTGATAACCCGACTTTTGACAGGATCTTGCCAGCAACTACAAGGAGGGAGATGCCCCTGCTGTTACCACAGATTGCTTTGTCACCTTTATTCTTATAGATTGTTATGATATTTGCATCTTTCCAATCCTGGGGGATGGTCTCTGTAGCCCATATGGTGAGTAAGAGGCTATGGAGGCGCTCAGTCAGATGGGGACCTCCATGTTTGTAGATTTCAGCAGGAATACCGTCAGATCCAGCAGTCTTGTTGTTGCTGAGCCCTCGTATTGCAGTTTCCACTTCTTGTAGGAGTGGGGCTTCATCCAGGAGGTGCAGGGTCGGCATGGGTGGGATATTATACAGTGCTGTAGGTGTTATTGGGTTAATTTGATTTAAAAGTGTGCTGAAGTGCTCAGCCCATCTTAATGCAATCATTTGATTGCTTTTGTAGAGTGTGGTGCCATCTAAGGATCTTACTGGTGTGACATTTCTTCTTTGTGGGCCATAAATGGACTTAACTGCCTCATAGAAGCCGTGTGTGTTATTGACATCGACAAAGGCTTGAATTTCTTGTGCTTTTTTTACCCACTAGTCATTTTCCATGCTGTGTAACAGTCTTTGTGTTTCTGACCTGATGTTGGTTAACCGGTCCCTCAGTGTTTGTCATTGAGGATTTGATAGTACTGCACCGTGGGCTATTTTTTTATTTTGAGAAGATCATGGATGGTAGGCGAGTACTCATCAAACCAGTCCTGGTGTCGCTTTTTTGAAAAGCCAAGTGCTTCCATTGCAGCTTCACTCATTGCAGTCTTCAACTCTTTCCAGCCATCTTCCACAGTGCCAGGTTCCATAATTTCATGGGCTGGGAGTTTTTCGGTGATCTTGTTTTTTGATGAGTTAGAAGTTTCAGGATTACTGAGGGTTTTGATGTTAAGTTTACAACTGGGGGCTTGCCTCAGGTGTTGGGGTCGAAGTTTCATGCAAATCCTGGATCTTATTAGCCTAGGGTCCGTGCCACAGTCTGCACCCCCCATGGCGGCTAATAACATAACATACTCAAGGAGGTGCCAGTGGTTTGATCGAGGATGTTTCCATGAGGTCTTGTATTTGGTTTTCATCTGGAACCAGGTGTTAGTGATCGTAAGATTGTATTCTGAGCACAGTGTAAGAAGTCAGAGTCCGTTGTTGTTCATATTCCCTACCCCATGCTTGCCCAGAACTTTGTCCCATGTTTCATAGTTTGAGCCAACACTAGCATTGAAATCCCCTAAAAGAAGAATTTTGTCAGTTTGTGGTACATCCGCAAGAGCAGTTTCCAATATACTATAGAAGCGGTCTTTTGTTTCTTCATTAGCATCAAGGGTGGGTGCAAAAGCGCTGAAGATGGTAACATAGCGACCTTTGACCTGAGGGATGCGCTATATTATGAGCTTTTCGTTTATTCCAGCAGGCGTCTCAGGGATGTTTTGACAGCGAAACCCACCCCATAGTCACGGCACGTGTCTTCTGGGAGTCTCCTCCAGAAAAAGGTGTAGCCCTCCCCCACTTCCGTCAACGAGTCCTCCCCACTCAGTCGGGTTTCACTAAGAGCAGCAATATCTATGTTATATCTCTTGAGCTCATTAGTGACCAGGGCAGTTCTTCTCCTTTGTCTTTCTATCTCCCCTCTATCCAATAAGGTTTTGACATTCCAGGTAGCAATATTAAGTTCTTTCTTAGACTGATTATTTTGATTGTTTCGACTGCATTATGGGATGACTCGACGGCTGCAGCGGGCCGCCCGAGCAAGAGTCAGACAGCATTTGTTTATGACCATCTTTTCTAGGTCCCTCCTTTAGGAAGCAGTTGGGATCTGCTTGTCATGATAGAAGCTGCCGAAGAGACACACTGCCCTGTCCCTTGTCTCAGCGACCATCACTCCACCACCGCCTACGTGCAGGTCGGAGCTAAACACTTCCAGTCACATCCTTGACCTGTGCCCCCCACTCGTTCCCATCACCGTAGGTCTTTTCGAGATGATGATGAGATGATGAGGGTGATTGGAGCAAAGGGCCTGCGAAATGAGTGGATTTTGAGTGGGGATGATGGAGCGCAAACACCACTCCCACTGCCCTGGCCTCCTCCAGCAACTGTCGGTGGCATAAGAGACCCATGACGACCGACTGCTGAGCGGGGTCGCAGGAGTCTGCCGAGAACACGGTTTATTGTGCTTCGTCTATTGCGTGACTCCAAACACAGTTTTTTCTTTAGGGGTTGACTCCCGTAATCTTCCACTTTACCAGTTAACCCACAAGACAGTGGGACAGGGGTTGGTGGGTGTCAGGACATGTCCACACGCCGGTGGGCCTGCACACCGCACCTCTGAGGCACCCTGTTGCTCCGAGTTTCCCTACTATATTAGCCTGGGGTCGCTATACTTCCAGTTACCGTGTGCTGCCACGAGGAGGGTCAGTAGGAGTCTTGGCAATGGAGAAGACTAACGCGGAGCTGCTTTCCTGTTCACCACAAGGACTAGCCAGCGGCAATAGCTGAAAGCGAGAGATAACAAGCAGAG
Source organism: Homarus gammarus (assembly GCA_958450375.1). Classification (NCBI taxonomy): domain Eukaryota; kingdom Metazoa; phylum Arthropoda; class Malacostraca; order Decapoda; family Nephropidae; genus Homarus; species Homarus gammarus. The sequence continues at coordinate 24,166 of CAUDMG010001623.1, read as the reverse complement.
CAGTGCACCTACACACTATCTTGGTGCTACTACACTAGACGCACCGCATTACCCTGTGTGTAACACACACACACACACACACACACATTTAACATGATATCTCCCATCCTGAACACACACACACACACACACACACACACACACACACACACACACACACACACACACATTTAACATGATATCTCCCATCCTGAACACACACACACACACACACACACACACACACACACACACACACAACACACACAAACACACATTTAACATGATATCTGCATCCTCAAAACACACACACACACACACACACACACACACACACATTTAACATGATATCCTCATCCTCAACAAACACACACACACAAACACACAGTTAACATGATATCTGCATCCTCAACACACACACACAAACACTCCCAGTAAACACTACTCCTTGCACTGTCACTATGTTGTAATGAACTGTAGTTTGAGCTTTTCCCCATCTAGTTATTATATGTCTTATTTGTGTCACTTATGTTACTTGTATATTATTTGTAATTCGAAACCCATTCCCCAAATATGTAACTGTATATTTTCAGCCTTCTGGCTGCCAAGCTCTTTCAATAAACCGTTAATTATTATTATTATTAATTATTACACACACACACATTTGACATGATATCCGCATCCTCAACACACACACACACAAACACACACACACACACACACGCACACACACAAACACACATTTAACTTGATATCCGCATCCTCAGCACACACACACACACACACACACACACACACACACACACACACACGCACACACACAAACACACATTTAACTTGATATCCGCATCCTCAGCACACACACACACACACACACACATTTAACATGATATCTCCCATCCTGAACACACACACGCATACACACACACACACACACACACATTTAACATGATATCCCCATCCTGAACACACACACACACACATAAACACACATTTAACATATCCTCATCCTCAACACACACACACACACACACACACACACACACACACACACACACACACATTTAACATGATATCCCCCATCCTGAACACACACACACACGCACACACACACAGCATCACGCCCACACACGTATAGAAAGTGTATGATGTTGTAGGGTGGGTGTGGGAAGGGGGGAACAGTGATTTTGATAATCATACTTTTTTTTCGTCTGAACCGTTAAGTAAAATCCTAAAATGAGAGTTTATGTTATTCGAATACGGTGATTACCCTCTCTACTGCTGCTTAGTGACGCCAAGAGGTAAGGGTTCTCGGGTGTCTATATGAAACTGTACCAGAAAAAGTAAATATGAATAAATAAGCATATATGTTTAGGTTGTTAAGGTGATGTTTGAGCCAGGTTACATATAAGGCCTCTAGTTGAAATTTAAAGATTGCTTGGACCCCCCCTCCCCCACCCCCTCTTTATGCCGTAGACTATAAGCTTTTCGTGTAAAATGTATTTAAACATATTAATTATCATAATAAATTGTATGTCTATATTTATCAATGTATCCATATAATACATAAATTAGATCAACAAGGAGCTTCTTAATTCTTAAAATAGGCTATATTTACTTTTGGATGTAAACCCTATTACGTCACTCGTACATAATTTTTCAGTCTATATGAATTACCAGTTTTAGTCCAGTTTGTTGAACCAGTGTAAAGGTTGATGTTGCTTAAGTGTTACATAATATATACTCGTCTTTGACACTATACTCAGACCCTTACAACCAAACGAATATATAAGATTTTAGTGTCACAACAAGCACTCAACATTATTCCTACTTGTACAGTACACTCCTCAGTACTGTAATATGATATCAACACCACATCTACCTGCTACCTTTTAAGATGACTCTTACGACTTCAACAGCAGCTCCTCACCACTACTCCTTCACAAGTCGTCAACTCCGGGCTCACACACTCTTTCAACCAACAAACATAAGAAAAAGATGAGAGAGAGAGAGAGAGAGAGTCATCATCCATACATATCTTCATCACCTCTTTCTTTACAGAACTTCAGCCAGGCGTCATCACTCCCCAGCCCCCAGCTTCTCCCTTCAGGACCTAATGTTAACATCCAGCAGCAACAAGACACCTGCAGTGCCTCCAGTCGGAAGTGTCCTCAGCTTCCTGGCACGTTCTGCGTCCCTAGAAGCATCGATTGTAGTGCTATAAGTGAGTCCTTCTGCTGATATTGATGGAACGATCTAATATTGGATTTTAAAGCGCGACGAAAATACTTTAGATGAATCGCAAATATACGAGGTTAATTTATTTACGGAAATAAATTGTTAAGTTCGTGTAGCTCAAATATGTGTACAACTGTCATTCAGAACTCGCTGATTTTGATAAATATAAATGTTCTTCAAAGTATAAAATCAGTCACATCTAATATAAAAAGAATCGAATCGTATACCCCACAGTTTTTATTTTCTTCACTTGCCTTATGCCTGCCTAAGTAAAGCTTAAAAAAACCTCGGTAACGCCGCGTTGATTTCGGTTATCTTTACAAATTGGGCAAAGTTTTGCAGGATATACAGACAAATACAATTCCTTAACAGATTCTTTCTTCCATTTTTAAAATTTTGGACAGCATTTACACGACTCATCTTTTCTGGTGGTACACCTCTCGATATCTTTCCATAGCAGTACTGTGATGTTCATAACGATGCTTCTTCTCGGGATATCTACAATTAAACAAATCCACTTACTGCACAATACAGTACATTAGAGATCATTCTCAAAACCACGGCCACAACACAAGAAAATAGGACTAAAATTTTTCGCACAGCAAAATTTGATTCTAGTTGATTTATTAAAAAAAAAAAATACTCAACAGTGACGTTGAGTGCTGAAGGAACTTTATGGTTTCTGACGTGTAGCACCTTTATATTACTGTTAACAAGATATTCTAATGTTTTTATTATATTTGTCATTTTTACAAGTGTTTCATTTCAATTTACGTGATCTTAGATTAATCGGGATTATTCTATAACATAAAAATTTTACTTTTTATCTCTGTTGATTGAATCTATATGGAGTTAAGATTTACTCAATATATTTCTCCAGGTTACAGTTTCACTTAATATCATAACATTAGAAACAAGAGGTTTTGGCAGCCATATTTTCTTACTTATGAATATTTCTGTTTATTCTAATCGTCACGAGTATAATATAAAGTTATCGCAGAAATATGTTTGTAATGCGCAGCAGAGTTGTAGACTACCATACTGCTGATATTTCTCTCATAACTTATTTATTGTTCTATAGTTTTGGTTCACTTGTCCACAAAATAGTAAACATATTTGATAAGTGACACATTCCGATGGTTCCTACTTCACAGGTTCAGGGCAGAAGTGCAGGATGCCGGCAGGGTTTGGATACACATCCAACGTCCTGATGTGTGGAAATGGCTCGCCCCCGGGAATCAGGTTGGTGCTGGGAGAGATGGGAAAATGGAGTGAGGGGCAGGGGGGAAGGGGGGGGGGGGTGCTCTGTTGTAAAAAGGGGGAGGAGTGGTGTGTTGTGTTGTAAGGGGAGAAGGAGTGGTGTGTTGTGTTGTGAGGGGGAGAAGGAGTGTTGTGTTGTGAGGGGGAGGCGAAGTGGTGTGTTGTGTTGTGAGGGGGAGAAGGAGTGGTGTGTTGTGTTGTGAGGGGGAGGAGAGTGTGTGTTGTGTTGTGAGAGGGAGAAGGAGTGGTGTGTTGTGTTGTGAGGGGGAGGAGCAGTGGTGTGTTATGTTGTGAGGGGGAGGAAGAGTGGTGTGTTGTGTTGTGAGGGGGAGAAGGAGTGGTGTGTTGTGTTGTGAGGGGGAGGAGGAGTTGTGTGTTGTGTTGTGAGAGGGAGAAGGAGTGGTGTGTTGTGTTGTGAGGGGGAGGAGGGGTGGTGTGTTGTGTTGTGAGGGGAGGAGTAGTGGTGTGTTGTGTTGTGAGGGGGAGGAGGAGTGGTGTGTTGTGTTGTGAAGAGGAGGAGAGTGGAGTGTTGTGTTGTGAGGAGGAGGAGAGTGGTGTGTTGTGTTGAGGAGGAGGAGGAGAGTGGTGTGTTGTGTTGTGAGGGGAGGGGAGGAGAGTGGTGTGTTGTGTTGTGTTGTGAGGGGAGGAGGAGTGGTGTGTTGTGTTGTGAGGGGGAGGAGAGTGGTGTGTTGTGAGGGAGAGGAGAGTGGTGTGTTGTGTTGTGAGGAGGAGGAGAGTGGTGTGTTGTGTTGTGAGGGGAGGAGGAGAGTGGTGTGTTGTGTTGTGAGGGGGAGGAGGTGTGGTGTGTTGTGTTTTAAGGAGGAGGAGAGTGGAGTGTTGTGTTGTGAGGGGGAGGAGAGTGGTGTGTTGTGTTGTGAGGGAGAGGAGGAGAGTGGTGTGCTGTGTTGTGAGGGGGAGGAGGAGTGGTGTGTTGTGTTGTGAGGGGGAGGAGAGTGGTGTGTTGTGTTGTGAGGGGAGGAGAGTGGTGTGCTCTGTTGTGAGGGGAGGAGGAGTGGTGTGTTGTGTTGTGAGGGGGAGGAGCTGTGTGCTGTGTTGTGAGGGGGAGGAGAGTGGTGTGTTGTGTTGTGATGGGGAGGAGAGTGGTGTGTTGCGTTGGGAGGGGAGGAGGAGTGGTGTGTTGTGTTGTGAGGGGGAGGAGTTGTGTGCTGTGTTGTGAGGAGGAGGAGGGGTGGTGTGTTGTGTTGTGAGGGGGAGGAGGAGTGGTGTGTTGTGTTGTGAGGGGGAGGAGGAGTGGTGTGTTGTGTTGTGAGGGGGAGGAGGAGAGTGGTGTGTTGTGAGGGGGAGGAGGGGTGGTGTGTTGTGTTGTGAGGGGGAGAAGGAGTGGTGTGTTGTGTTGTGAGGGGGAGGAGTTGTGTGTTGTGTTGTGAGGGGGAGAAGAGGATAGTGTTGTGTTGTGTTGTGAGAAGAGGATAGTGTTGTGTTGTGTGGTGGGGGGAGGAGTAGCATTGTTTTTTGTTGTGAGGGGGAGTAGGGGTTTTGTGTTGTATTGTGAGGGTAGAGGAGGAGAGTGGTGTATTGTGTTGTGAGGGGGAATGAGGAGAGTGATGTGTTGTGTTGTGAGGGAGGAAGAGGAGAGTGTTGTGTTGTGTTGTGAGGGGGAAGGAGGAGAGTGGTGTGTTGTGTTGTGAGGGAGGAAGAGGAGAGTGGTGTGTTGTGTTGTGAGGGGGAAGGAGGAGAGTGGTGTGTTGTGTTGTGAGGGGGAGGAGGAAAGTGGTGTGTTGTATTGTGAGGGGGAGGAGGAGAGTGGTGTGGTGTGTTGTGTTGTGAGGAGGGAGGAGGAGAGTGGTGTGTTGTGTTGTGAAGGGAAGAGAGGGAGAGTGGTGTGTTGTGTTGTGAGGGGGAGGAGGAAAGTGGTGTGTTGTATTGTGAGGGGGAGGAGGAGAGTGGTGTGGTGTGTTGTGTTGTGAGGAGGGAGGAGGAGAGTGGTGTGTTGTGTTGTGAGGGGGAGAAGATAAGAGTGGTGTGTTGTGTTGTGAGGGGAGATGATAGTGTTGTGTGCTGTGAGGGGAAGTAGGAGTGTTGTGTTGTGTTGTGAGGGGGAGGAGTGGTGTGTTGTGTTGTGAGGGGGAGTAGGAGTGTTGTGTTGTGTTGTGAGGGGGAGGAGGAGTGTTGTGTTGTGTTGTGAGGGTAGAAGAGGACAGTGGTGTGCTGTGTTGTGAGGTGGAAGGAGGAGAGTGTTGTGTTGTCTTGTGAGGGGCAAGGAGGAGAGTGGTGTGTTGTATTGTGAGGGGGAGGAGGAGAGTGGTGTGGTGTGTTGTGTTGTGAGGAGGGAGGAGGAGAGTGGTGTGTTGTGTTGTGAAGGGAAGGAGGAGAGTGGTGTGTTGTGTTGTGAGGGGGAGGAGGAAAGTGGTGTGTTGTATTGTGAGGGGGAGGAGGAGAGTGGTGTGGTGTGTTGTGTTGTGAGGAGGGAGGAGGAGAGTGGTGTGTTGTGTTGTGAGGGGGAGAAGATAAGAGTGGTGTGTTGTGTTGTGAGGGGAGATGATAGTGTTGTGTGCTGTGAGGGGAAGTAGGAGTGTTGTGTTGTGTTGTGAGGGGGAGGAGTAGTGTTGTGTTGTGAGGGGGAGTAGGAGTGTTGTGTTGTGTTATGAAGGGGAGTAGGAGTGTTGTGTTGTGTTGTGAGGGTAGAAGAGGACAGTGGTGTGCTGTGTTGTGAGGTGGAAGGAGGAGAGTGTTGTGTTGTCTTGTGAGGGGCAAGGAGGAGAGTGGTGTGTTGTATTGTGAGGGGGAGGAGGAGAGTGGTGTGGTGTGTTGTGTTGTGAGGAGGGAGGAGGAGAGTGGTGTGTTGTGTTGTGAAGGGAAGAGAGGAGAGTGGTGTGTTGTGTTGTGAGGGGGAGGAGGAAAGTGGTGTGTTGTATTGTGAGGGGGAGGAGGAGAGTGGTGTGGTGTGTTGTGTTGTGAGGAGGGAGGAGGAGAGTGGTGTGTTGTGTTGTGAGGGGGAGAGAGGAGAGTGGTGTGTTGTGTTGTGAGGGGAGATGATAGTGTTGTGTGCTGTGAGGGGAAGTAGGAGTGTTGTGTTGTGTTGTGAGCGGGAGGAGTAGTGTTGTGTTGTGAGGGGGAGTAGGAGTGTTGTGTTGTGTTATGAAGGGGAGTAGGAGTGTTGTGTTGTGTTGTGAGGGTAGAAGAGGACAGTGGTGTGCTGTGTTGTGAGGGGGAAGGAGGAGAGTGTTGTGTTGTCTTGTGAGGGGGAAGGAGGAGAGTGGTGTGTTGTGAGGGGAAGGAGGAGAGTGGTGTGTTGTGAGGGGAAGGAGGAGAGTGGTGTGTTGTGTTGTGTTGTGAGGGGGAGGAGCGGAGAGTGTTGTATTGTGAGGGAGGAAGAGGAGAGTGGTGTGTTGTGTTGTGAGGGAGAGGGAGGAGAGTGGTGTGTTGTGAAGAAGGAAGAGGAGTGTGGTGTGTTGTGTTGTGAGAAGGAAGGAGGAGAGTGGTGTGTTTGTTTTTTGAGGGGGGAGAGTGGTGTGTTGTGTTGTGAGGGGGAGGAGAGTGAAGTGTTGTGTTGTGAGGAGGAGGAGAGTGGTGTGTTGTGTTGTGAGGGGGAGGAGGAGAGTGGTGTGTTGTGTTGTAGGGGAGGAGGAGAGTGGTGTGTTGTGCTGTGAGGGGGAGGAGGTGTGGTGTGTTGTGTTGTGAGGAGGAGGAGAGTGGAGTGTTGTGTTGTGAAGAGGAGAGTGGTGTGTTGTGTTGTGAGGGGGAGGAGGAATGGTGAGTTGTGTTGTGAGGGTGAGGACGAGTGGTGTGTTGTGTTGTGAGGGGGAGAAGGAGGGGTGTGTTGTGTTGTGAGGGGGAGGAATGGTGTGTTGTGTTGTTAGGGGGAGGAGGGGTGGTGTGTTGTGTTGTGAGGGGGAGAAGGAATGGTGTGTTGTGTTGTGAGGGGAGGAGGAGAGTGGTGTGTTGTGAGGTAGAGAAAAGGAGAGTGTTGTGTTGTGTTGTGTTATGAGGGGGGAGGAGAGTGGTGTCTTGTGAGAAGAGGGGGAGGGAGGGAGGAGAGTGGTGTGATGTGATGTGTTGTGAAGGGTATGAGAAGAGTGGTGTGTTGTGTTGTGAGGGGGAGAAGTGGAGAGTGGTGTGTTGTGTTGTGAGGGAAGGAAGGAGGAGGAGATTGGTGTGTTGTGTTGTGGGGGGGCAGAGAAGAGGAAAGTGGTGTGTTGTGTTGTATTGTGAGGGGGGAGGAGAGTGGTGTGTTGTGGTGTGAGGGGAGGAAGAGGAGAGTTGTTTGTTGTGTTGTGAGGGGGAGAAGAGGATAGTGTTGTGTTGTGTTGTGAGAAGAGGATAGTGTTGTGTTGTGTGGTGGGGGGAGGAGGAGTATTGTGTTTTGTTGTGAGGGGGAGTAGGGGTTTTGTGTTGTATTGTGAGGGTAGAGGAGGAGAGTGGTGTATTGTGTTGTGAGGGGGAATGAGGAGAGTGGTGTGTTGTGTAGTGAGGGAGGAAGAGGAGAGTGTTGTGTTATCTTGTGAGGGGGAGGGAGGAGAGTGGTGTCTTGTGTTGTGAGGGAGGAAGAGGAGAGTGGTGTGTTGTGTTGTGAGGGGGAAGGAGAAGAGTGGTGTGTTGTGATTTGGGGGGGGGAGGAGAGTGGTGTGTTGTGTTGTGAGGGAGGAAGAGGAGAGTGGTGTGTTGTTTTGTGAGGGGGAAGGAGGAGAGTGGTGTGTTGTGATGTGGGGGGGAGGAGAGTGGTGTGTTGTGTTGTGAGGGAGGAAGAGGAGAGTGGTGTGTTGTGCTGTGAGGGGGAAGGAGGAGAGTGGTGTGTTGTGTTGTGAGGGGAGGATGAGAGTGGTGTGTTGTGTTGTGAGGGGGAGGAGGTGTGGTGTGTTGTGTTGTGAGGAGGAGGAGAGTGGAGTGTTGTGTTGTGAGGAGGAGGAGAGTGGTGTGTTGTGCTGAGGAGGAGGAGGAGAGTGTGTGTGTTGTGTTGTGAAGAGGAGAGTGGTGTGTTGTGTTGTGTGGAAGGAAGAGGAGAGAGTTGTGTTGTGTTGTGAGGGGGAAGAGGAGAGTGTTGTGTTGTGTTGTGAGGGGGAGGAGGAGAGTGGTGTGTTGTGAGGGGAAGGAGGAGAGTGGTGTGGTGTGTTGTGTTGTGAGGAGGGAGGATGAGAGTGGTGTGTTGCAAGTAGGGGAGGGGGTGCAGGATAGTGTAGTATTGTTTTGTGAGGGGGAAGGAGGAGAGTGGTGTGTTGTGTTGTGAGGAGGAGGAGAGTGGTGTGTTGTGTTGTGAAGAGGAGAGTGGTGTGTTGTGTTGTGTGGAAGGAAGAGGAGAGAGTTGTGTTGTGTTGTGAGGGGGGGAAGGAGGAGAGTGTTGTGTTATCTTGTGAGGGGGAAGGAGGAGAGTAGTGTGTTGTGTTGTGAGGGGGGAAGAGGAAAGTGGTGTGTTGTATTGTGAGGGGGAGGAGGAGAGTTTTGTGGTGTGTTGTGTTATGAGGAGGGAGGAGGAGAGTGGTGTGTTGTGTTGTGAGGGGGAGATGAGGAGAGTGGTGTGTTGTGTTGTGAGGGGAGAAGATGATAGTGTTGTGTGTTGTGAGGGTGAGTAGGAGTGTTGTGTTGTGTGTTGTGAGGGGGAGGAGTGTTGTGTTGTGTTGTGAGGGTAGAAGAGGAGAGCGGTGTGTTGTGTTGTGAGGGGGAAGGAGGAGAGTGTTGTGTTGTCTTGGGAGGTGGAAGGAGGAGAGTGATGTGTTGTGTTGTGAGGGGGAGGAGGAGAGTGGTGTGTTGTGAGGGGAAGGAGGAGAGTAGTGTGGTGTGTTGTGTTGTGAGGAGGGAGGATGAGAGTGGTGTGTTGCAAGTAGAGGAGGGGGTGCAGGATAGTGTATTATTGTGTTGTGAGGGGGAAGGAGGAGAGTGGTGTATTGTGTTGTGAGGGGGGGAGTGGAGAGTGGTGTGTTGTGTTGTGAGGGAGGAAGAGGAGAGTGGTGTGTTTGTTTTGTGAGGGGGGGAGGAGAGTGGTGTGTTGTGTTGTGAGGGGAAAGGAGGAGAGTGATGTGTTGTGTTGTGGGGGGGGGGGAAGAGGAGAGTGGTGTGTTGTGTTGTGAGGGGGAAGGAGGAGAGTGGTTTGTTGCAAGTAGAGGAGGGGGTGGAGGATAGTGTAGTATTGTGTTGTGAGGGGGACGGAGGAGAGTGGCGTGTTGTGAGGGGGAAGAGGAGAGTGGTGTGTTGTGTTGTGAAGGGGAAGGACACAGGAGAGTGGTGTGTTGTGTTTTGAGGAGGAGAAGAGGATAGTGTTGTGTTGTGAGGGGGAAGGAGGAGAGTGGTGTGTTGTCATGTGGGGGGAGAAGAGTAGTGTGTTGTGTTTTGAGGGAGGAAGAGGAGAGTGGTGTGTTGTGTTGTGAGGGGGATGGAGAGTGGTGTGTTGTGAAGTGTTGTGAGGGGAAGGAACGGAGAGTGTTGAATTGTGAGGGAGGAAGAGGAGAGTGGTGTGTTTTGTTGTGTTGTGAGGGGGAGGAACGGACAGTGTTGTATTGTGAGGGAGGAAGAGGAGAGTGGTGTGTTGTGTTGTGAGGGGGAGGAGGAGAGTGGTGTGTTGTGAGGGGAAGGAGGAGAGTGTTGTGTTGTCTTGTGAGGGGGAAAGAGAGTGGTGTGTTGTGTTGTGTTGTGAGGGGGGAAGAGGAGAGTGGTGTGTTGTCTTGTGGGGGTGAGGGAGGAGAGTTGTGTGTTGGGATGTGGGGGTGAGGGAGGAGAGTGGTGTGTTGTGTTGTGAGGGGGAAGAGGAGAGTGGTGTGTTGTGTTGTGTTTTGAGGAGGGAAGAGGAGAGTTGTGTGTTGTGTTGTGAGGGGGAGGAGGAGAGTGGTGTGGTGTGTTGTGTTGTGAGGGGGAGGAGTGGTGTGTTGTGTTGTTAGGGGGAGGAGGGGTGGTGTGTTGTGTTGTGAGGGAGAGGAGGAGAGTGGTGTGTTGTGTTTTGAGGGTGAGAAGGAGTGGTGTTTTGTGTTGTGAGGGAGAGGAGGAGAGTGGTGTGTTGTGGGGGGAGGAGAGTGGTGTGTTGTGTTGTGAGGGGAGGAAGAGGAGAGTGTTGTGTTGTGTTGTGAGGGAGGAAGAGGAGAGTGGTGTGTTGTGTTGTGAGGGGAGGAGGAGAGTGGTGTGTTGTGAGGGGAAGGAGGAGAGTGGTGTGTTGTGTTGTGTTGTGAGGGGGAGGAGCGGAGAGTGTTGTATTGTGAGGGAGGAAGAGGAGAGTGGTGTGTTGTGTTGTGGGGGGAGAGGAGAGTGGTGTGTTGTGTTGTGAGAAGGACGGAGGAGAGTCGTGTGTTGTGTTGTGTTTTGAGGAGGGAAGAGGAGAGTGGTGTGGTGTATTGTGTTTTGAGGAGGGAAGAGGAGAATGGTGTGTTTGTTTTGAGAGGGGGGAGAGTGGTGTGTTGTGTTGTGAGGGGGAGGAGGAGAGTGGAGTGTTGTGTTGTGAGGGGAGGAGGAGAGTGGTGTGTTGTGCTGTGAGGGGGAGGAGGTGTGGAGTGTTGTGTTGTGAGGAGGAGGAGAGTGGAGTGTTGTGTTATGAAGAGGAGAGTGGTGTTTTGTTTTGTGAGGGGGAGGAGGAGAGTGGTGTGTTGTGGGGGGGAGGAGAGTGGTGTGTTGTAAGGGAGAGAAAAGGAGAGTGTTGTGTTGTGTTGTGAGGGGGGAGGAGAGTGGTGTCTTGTGAGAAGAGGGGGGGCAGGGAGGAGAGTGGTGTAATGTGATGTGTTGTGAAGGGTAGGAGGAGAGTGGTGTGTTGTGTTGTGAGGGGGAGAGGTGGAGAGTGTTGTGTTGTGAGGGGGAGAGGTGGAGAGTGTTGTGTTGTGAGGGGGAGGAGAAAAATGGTGTGTTGTGTTGTGAGTGGGAGGAGGAGAGTGGTGTGCTGTGTTGTGAGAGGAAAAGGTGGAGAGTGTTGTGTTGTGAGGGTAGGAGAGGATAGTGTTGTGTTGTGTTGTGAGAAGAGGATAGTGTTGTGTTGTGCTGTGAGGAGGAGAAGAGGATAGTGTTGCGTTGTGCTATGAGGAGGAGAAGAGGATAGTGTTGCATTGTGTGGTGGGGAGGAGGAGTATTGTGTTTTGTTGTGAAAGGGGAGAAGAGGAGAGTGTTGTGTTGTGTTGTGAGTATGAGGAGAGTGTTGTGTTGTGTTGTGAGGGGGAGAGAGGAGAGTGGTGTGTTGTGTTGTGAGTGGGAGTAGGGGTGTTGTGTTGTATTGTGAGGGTAGAGGAGGAGAGTGGTGTGTTGTGTTGTGAGGGGGAAGGAGGAGAGTGGTGTGTTGTGTTGTGAGGGAGGAAGAGGAGAGTGTTGTGTTGTCTTGTGAGGGGGAAGGAGGAGAGTGGTGTGTTGTGTTGTGAGGGAAGAAGAAGAGAGTGGTGTGTTGTGTTGTGAGGGGGAAGGAGGAGAGTAGTGTGTTGTGATGTGGGGGGAGGAGAGTGGTGTGTTGTGTTGTGAGGGGGAAGAGGAGAGTGGTGTGTTGTGTTGTGAGGGGGAAGGAGGAGAGTGGTGTGTTGTGATGTGGGGGGGGGAAGAGAGTGGTGTGTTGTGTTGTGAGGGAGGAAGAGGAGAGTGGTGTGTTGTGTTGTGAGGGAGGAAGAGGAGAGTGGTGTGTTGTGTTGTGAGGGAGGAAGAGGAGAGTGGTGTGTTGTGTTGTGAGAGGGAAGGAGGAGAGTGGTGTGTTGTGTTGTGAGGGGGAGGAGGAGAGTGGTGTGTTGTGTTGTGAGGGAGGATGAGGAGAGTGTTGTGTTATCTTGTGAGGGGGAAGGAGGAGAGTGGTGTGTTGTGTTGTGGGGGGAGTAGGGGTGTTGTGTTGTATTGTGTTGTGAGGAGGGATGATGGGAGTGGTGTGTTGTGTTGTGAGGGGAGGAAGAGGAGAGTGTTGTGTTATCTTGTGAGGGGAAAGGAGGAGAGTGGTGTTTTGTGTTGTGAGAGGGAAGGAGAGTGGTGTGTTGTGTTGTGAGGGGGAAGGAGGAGAGTGGTGTGTTGTGTTGTGATGGGGAGTAGGAGAGTGGTGGGTTGTGTTGTGTTGTGAGGAGGGAAGATGGGAGTGGTGTGTTGTGTTGTGAGGAGGAAGGAGGAGAGTGGTGTGTTGTGATGTGGGGAGGGGAAGAGAGTGGTGTGTTGTGTTGTGAGGGGGAGGAGGAGAGTGGTGTGTTGTGATGTGAGGAGGAAGGAGGAGAGTGGTGTGTTGTGATGTGGGGGGGAGTAGGAGAGTGGTGGGTTGTGTTGTGTTGTGAGGAGGGAAGATGGGAGTGGTGTGTTGTGTTGCGAGGGGGAAGGAGGAGAGTGGTGTGTTGTGATGTGGGGGGGGAAGAGAGTGGTGTGTTGTGTTGTGAGCAGGAGGAGGAGAGTGGTGTGTTGTGTTGTGAGGAGGAAGGAGGAGAGTGGTGTGTTGTGATGTGGGGGGAGTACTAGTGTTGTGTTGTGTTGTGAGGGGGAGGTGGAGTGTTGTGTTGTGTTGTTAGGGTAGAAGAGGAGAGTGGTGTGTTGTGTTGTGAGTGGGAAGGAGGAGAGTGGTGTGTTGTGATGTGGGGGGAGGAGAGTAGTGTGTTGTGTTTTGAGGGAGGAAGAGGAGAGTGGTGTGTTGTGTTGTGAGGGGAAGGAGGAGAGTGGTGTGTTGTGATGTGGGGAGGGGGTGAGTGGTGTGTTGTGTTGTGAGGGGGAAGGAGGAGAGTGGTGTGTTGTGTTGTGAGGGAGGAAGAGGAGAGTGTTGTGTTGTGTTGTGAGAGGGAAGGAGGAGAGTGGTGTGTTGTGTTGTGAGGGGGAGGAGAGAGTGGTGTGTTGTGTTGTGAGGGGGAGGAGGAGAGTGGTGTGTTGTGTTGTGAGGGGGAGAGGAGAGTGGTGTGTTGTGTTGTGAGGGAGGAAGAGGAGAGTGGTGTGTTGTGTTGTGCGAGGGAAGGAGGAGAGTGGTGTGTTGTGTTGTGAGGGGGAAGAGAGTGGTGTGTTGTGTTGTGAGGGAGGAAGAGGAGAGTGGTGTGTTGTGTTGTGAGGGGGAGGAGGAGAGTGGTGTGTTGTGTTGTGAGGGGGAAGAGGAGAGTGGTGTGTTGTGTTGTGAGGGGGAAGGAGGAGAGTGGTGTGTGTGTTGTGAGGGGGAAGGAGGAGAGTGGTGTGTTGTGTTGTGAGGGGGAAGGAGGAGAGTGGTGTGTTGTGTTGTGAGGGGGAAGGAGGAGAGTGGTGTGTTGTGTTGTGAGGGGGAAGGAGGAGAGTGGTGTGTTGTGTTGTGAGGGGGAAGAGGAGAGTGGTGTGTTGTGTTGTGAGGGGGAAGGAGGAGAGTGGTGTGTTGTGTTGTGAGGGGGAAGGAGGAGAGTGGTGTGTTGTGTTGTGAGGGGGAAGGAGGAGAGTGGTGTGTTGTGTTGTGAGGGGAAGGAGGAGAGTGGTGTGTTGTGTTGTGAGGGGGACGGGGGGGTGGTGTGTTGTGTTGTGAGGGGAGAAGATGATAGTGTTGTGTGTTGTGAGGGTGAGTAGGAGTGTTGTGTTGTGTTGTGAGGGGGAGGAGTGTTGTGTTGTGTTGTGTTGTGAGGGTAGAAGAGGAGAGTGATGTGTTGTCTTGTGAGGGAGAGGGAGGAGAGTGGTGTGTTGTGTTGTGAGGGGGAAGGAGGAGAGTGGTGTGTTGTGTTGTGAGGGAGAGGGAGGAGAGTGGTGTGTTGTGATGTGTTTTGAAGAGGGAAGAGGAGAGTGGTGTGTTTGTTTTGTGAGGGGGAGGAGGAGAGTGGTGTGTTGTGCTGTGAGGGGGAGGAGGTGTGGAGTGTTGTGTTGTGAGGGGAGGAGGAGAGTGGTGTGTTGTGCTGTGAGGGGGAGGAGGTGTGGTGTGTTGTGTTGTGAGGAGGAGGAGAGTGGAGTGTTGTGTTATGAAGAGGAGAGTGGTGTGTTGTTTTGTGAGGGGGAGGAGGAGTGGTGTTGTGTTGTGATGGGGAAGAGGAGAGTGGTGTGTTGTGTTGTGAGGGGGAAGGAGGAGAGTGGTGTGTTGTGTTGTGAGGGTGAGAAGGAGTGGTGTGTTGTGTTGTGAGGGGGAGGAGGAGAGTGGTGTGTTGTGGGGGGGGAGGAGAGTGGTGTGTTATAAGGGAGAGAAAAGGAGAGTGTTGTGTTGTGTTGTGAGGGGGGAGGAGAGTGGTGTCTTGTGAGAAGAGGGGGAGAGGTGGAGAGTGTTGTGTTGTGAGGGGGAGAGGTGGAGAATGTTGTGTTGTGAGGGGGAGGAGAAAAATGGTGTGTTGTGTTGTGAGGGAGAGGGTGGAGAGTGGTGTGCTGTGTTGTGAGAGGAAAAGGTGGAGAGTGTTGTGAAGGGTAGGAGAGGATAGTGTTGTGTTGTGTTGTGAGAAGAGGATAGTGCTGTGTTTTGCTGTGAGGAGGAGAAGAGCATAGTGTTGCGTTGTGTGGTGGGGAGGAGGAGTATTGTGTTTTGTTGTGAGGGGGAGAAGAGGAGAGTGTTGTGTTGTGTTGTGAGTATGAGGATGAGTGTTGTGTTGTGTTGTGAGGGGGGAGAAGAGGAGAGTGGTGTGTTGTGTTGTGAGGGGGAAGGAGGAGAGTGTTGTTATCTTGGGAGGGGGAAGGAGGAGAGTGGTGTGTTGTGTTGTGAGGGGAGTAGGGGTGTTGTGTGTTGTGAGGGTAGAGGAGGAGAGTGGTGTGTTGTGTTGTGAGGGGAAGGAGGAGAGTTGTGTTGTGTTGTGAGGGAGAAGAGGAGAGTGGTGTGTTGTGTTGTGAGGGGAAGGAGGAGAGTGGTGTGTTTGTGTGTGGGGGGGAGGAGAGTGGTGTGTTGTGTTGTGAGGGAGGAAGAGGAGAGTGGTGTGTTGTGTTGTGAGGGGAAGGAGGAGCGTGGTGTGTTGTGATGTGGGGGAGGGGAGGAGAGTGGTGTGTTGTGTTGTGAGGGAGGAAGAGGAGAGTGGTGTGTTGTGTTGTGAGTGGGAAGGAGAGTGGTGTTTTGTGATGTGGGGGGGGGGGGGGGGAGAGTGGTGTGTTGTGTTTTGAGGGAGGAAGAGGAGAGTGGTGTGTTGTGTTGTGTTGTGAGGGGGGAAGAGGAGAGTGGTGTGTTGTGTTGTGAGGGGAGGAAGAGGAGAGTGTTGTGTTGTGTTGTGAGGGAGGAAGAGGAGAGTGGTGTGTTGTGTTGTGAGAGGGAAGGAGGAGAGTGGTGTGTTGTGTTGTGAGGGGGAGGAGGAGAGTGGTGTGTTGTGTTGTGAGGGGGAGGAGGAGTGTTGTGTTGTGTTGTGAGGGTAGAAGAGGAGAGTGGTGTGTTGTGTTGTGAGGGGGAAGGAGGAGAGTGTTGTGTTGTGTTGTGAGGGGGAGGAGGAGAGTGGTGTGTTGTGTTGTGAGGGGGAGGAGGAGAGTGGTGTGTTGTGTTGTGAGGGGGAGTAGGGGTGTTGTGTTGTTTGTGAGGGTAGAGGAGGAGAGTGGTGTGTTGTGTTGTGAGGGGGAGGAGGAGAGTGGTGTGTTGTGTTGTGAGGGGGAGGAGGAGAGTTGTGTGTTGTGTTGTGAGGGGGAGGAGGAGAGTGGTGTGTTGTGTTGTGAGGGGGAGTAGGGGTGTTGTGTTGTATTGTGAGGGTAGAGGAGGAGAGTGG
The DNA here is from genome assembly GCA_958450375.1 of Homarus gammarus. Classification (NCBI taxonomy): domain Eukaryota; kingdom Metazoa; phylum Arthropoda; class Malacostraca; order Decapoda; family Nephropidae; genus Homarus; species Homarus gammarus. The sequence goes on along the minus strand of CAUDMG010001623.1, from coordinate 8,219 downwards.
TGTGTTGTGTTGTGAGGGGGAAGGAGGAGAGTGTTGTGTTGTGTTGTGAGGGGGAGGAGGAGAGTGGTGTGTTGTGTTGTGAGGGGGAAGGAGGAGAGTGGTGTGTGTTGTGAGGGGGAAGGAGGAGAGTGGTGTGTTGTGATGTGGTGGGGGGAGAGTAGTGTGTTGTGTTGTGAGGGAGGAAGAGGAGAGTGGTATGTTGTGTTGTGTTGTGTTGTGAAGGGGAGGGAGGAGAGTGGTGTGTTGTAATGTGGGTGGGGGTAGGAGAGTGGTGTGTTGTGTTGTGAGGGGGGAGAGGAGAGTGGTGTGTTGTGTTGTGAGGGAGGAAGAGGAGAGTGTTGTGTTGTGTTGTGAGGGGGGAAGAGGAGAGTGGTGTGTTGTGTTGTGAGGGGAGGAGGAGAGTGGTGTGTTGTGTTGTGAGGGGAGGAGGAGAGTGGTGTGTTGTGTTGTGAGGGAGGTAGAGGAGAGTGGTGTGTTGTGTTGTGAGGGAGGGAGGAGAGTGGTGTGTTGTGTTGTGAGGAGGAGGAGAGTGGTGTGTTGTGTTGTGAGGGGGAGGAGGAGAGTGGTGTGTTGTGTTGTGAGGGGAGGAGGAGAGTGGTGTGTTGTGTTGTGAGGGGGGAGGAGAGTGGTGTGTTGTGTTGTGAGGTGGAGGAGAGTGGTGTGTTGTGTTGTGAGGGGAAGAGGAGAGTGGTGTGTTGTGTTGTGGGGGGGAGGAGGAGTGTTGTGTTGTGTTGTTAGGGTGGAAGCGGAGAGTGGTGTGTTGAGTTGTGAGGGGGAAGGAGGAGAGTGTTGTGTTGTGTTGTGAAGGGAGAAGAGAAGAGTGGTGTGTTGTGTTGTGAGGGGGAGGAGGAGAGTGGTGTGTTGTGTTGTGAGGGGGAGAGGAGAGTGGTGTGTTGTGTTGTGAGGGGGAGGAGGAGAGTGGTGTGTTGTGTTGTGAGGGGGAGGAGGAGAGTGGTGTGTTGTGTTGTGAGGGGAGAGAGGAGAGTGGTGTGTTGTGTTGTGAGGGGGAGAGGAGAGTGGTGTGTTGTGTTGTGTTTTGAGGAGGGAATTGGAACGTGGTGTGCTTGTTTTGTGAGGGGGAGGAGAGTGGTGTGTTGTGTTGTGAAGAGGAGAGTGGTGTGTTGTGTTGTGAGGGGGAGAGGAGAGTGGTGTGTTGTGTTGTGAGGGGGAAGAGGAGAGTGTTGTGTTGTGAGGGGGAAGGAGGAGAGTGTTGTGTTGTGAGGGGGAGGAGGAGAATGGTGTGTTGTGTTGTGAGGCGGAGGAGGAGAATGGTGTGTTGTGTTGTGAGGGGAGGAGAAGAGTAGTGTGTTGTGTTGTGAGGGGCAGGAGGTGTGGTGTGTTGTGTTGTGTTTTGAGGAGGGAAGAGGAGAGTGGTGTGTTTGTTTTGTGAGGGGGGGAAGAGGACAGTGGTGTGTTGCGTTGTGAGGAGGAGGAGAGTGGTGTGTTTTGTTGTGAGGGGGAAGGAGGAGAGTGGTGTGTTGTGTTGTGAGGGGGGGAAGAGGAGAGTGGTGTGTTGTGTTGTGAGGGGGGAAGAGGAGAGTGGTGTGTTGTGGTGTGAGGGTGAGTAGGAGTGTTGTGTTGTGTTGTGAGGGGGAAGGAGGAGAGTGGTGTGTTGTTTTGTGAGGGGGGAAGAGGAGAGTGGTGTGTTGTGTTGTGAGGGGGAGGGGGTGGAGGATAATGTAGTGTTGTGTTGTGAGGGGGAAGGAGGAGAGTGGTGTGTTGTGTTGTGAGGGGGAAGGAGGAGAGTGGTGTGTTGTGTTGTGAGGGGGAAGGACACAGGAGAGTGGTGTGTTGTGTTGTGAGGGGGGAAGAGGAGAGTGGTGTGTTGTGTTGTGAGGGGGGGAGAAGGAGAGTGGTGTGTTGTGTTGTGAGGGGGAAGGAGGAGAGTTGTGTGTTGTGTTGTGAGGCGGAAGGAGAAGAGTCGTGTGTTGTGTTGTGAGGGAGGAAGAGAAGAGTGGTGTGTTGTGTTGTGTTGTGTGGGAGGAAGAGGAGTGTGTTGTGTTGCGTTGTCGGGGGGAGCGGAGAGTGGCTGTGTTGAAAGTAGAGGAGGGGGTGGAGGAGAGTGGTGTGTTGTGTTGTGTTGTGTTTTGAGGCGGAGAAGAGGAGAGTGGTGTGTCGTGTTGTGTTGTGAGGGGGGGTATTAGGCGAGTGGTGTAATGTGATGAGAGTGAGGGTGAGGGATAGGAGTGAGGACATGAAATAGAGAAGGATAACTCATAGTGAACTGGGTGGCATTATTATGTCGAGGGCCAAGTCATATTGTAAGAGGGGATTATTAATTTGCTTTAAATATTTATCTATTTAATTATATCTTATTAATACCTAGACATATGTGTATAGGAGGAGATATTTTGTATTTTATGCAATATATTGTTTTCTGTCTTTTTTGTTTCTCTTTTTTTCTGTTATATTATTTATTTTCTATATTTCCCTAAGTCTTTATTTCAGTATGCTTATTATTTATTTTCAATATTTTACTTTTCTTACTTATTGTTTATTTCTTTCAATGTCATTAATTGTTTCTTATAGTTTCCTCTTATTACATAAGAACATAGGAACATAAGAACATAAGAATGGAGGAAACTACAGCGGGCCTATTGGCCCATACCGGGCATTCCCGTTTACACCCAACCCCTATTGCTCATATAAGCATCCAGCCTATGTTTGAAGCTATTCAGCGTATTCGAGTTAATGATGATATTTGGTAACTTGTTCCATTCATCCACTACTCTGTTTCCAAACCAGAGTTTACCTATTTCACGCCTAAATCTAAATTTGTCTAATTTAAAACCATTGTTACGAGTTCGCTCCTGGTTGGATAGTTTGAGTACCTTTGTAATGTCCCCTTTGTTTAACCCTGCCTTCCACATATACACCTCTATCAGGTCGCCCCTCGCTCTAAGTCTCTCGAGGGAGTGCAAATTAAGATGCTTTAACCTGTCTCTATACTCTATACTCAAGGTTCCTAATGCCCCGGATTAGTCTTGTCATTCTCCTCTGAATTCTTTCCAAGGATTCTATATCCATTCTGTAATACGGTGACCAGAACTGAACTGCGTAATCCAGGTGTGGTCTCACAAGCGGAAGATACAGTTTTAGGATGACCTCCTTTGTATGAACCTAAGTTCCTTATTAACCTTGTTACGAGCAAAAACACATTGTTTACTTGGCTTAAGGTTCCTACTTATCATTACTCCTAAATCTCTCTCGCAGTCGGATTTCTCTATGGCATCGTTGTTCATCTGTTATCTGGTTTCCCTGTTTACATCTCCTATACTGAGTACTTTACATTTGTCGACGTTGAATTTCATCTGCCATTTTTCAGACCATTCGAAAAATTTGTTTAGATCTTCCTGTAGTTTTGCCGAGTCCTCGTCAGATTTAATAACACGTCCTATTTTAGTGTCATCAGCAAATTTGCTTATGTTGCTGTCTATGCCGATATCTATGTCGGTTATGTATATAATATATAATAATGGTCCACGTACTGAGCCTTGGGGAACTCCACTAGTGACGTTGCTCCAATGGGACTTAGTGCCATTAATGCTCACTTGCTGTTTCCTGTCCTGTAACCACGCCCTAATCCATTTAAGGATATTACCTTTGATGCCATGTGCTTCTACCTTTCTAATTAGTCTTTCGTGGGGGACTCTGTCGAAGGCTTTGCTAAAGTCAAGATATACCACATCATAATTGTGCCCCTCGTCCACCGATTCGAAAACTGATGAAAAGAATGTTAATAGATTAGTTAGACATGAACGTCCGCTTGTGAAGCCATGCTGGGAATCATTGATCAATCTGTGCTTCTCCAGGTGATTTCGAATAGAGTTTGAAATGAGTGCTTCCAGTAATTTGCCTACTATTGATATTAGACTGATTGGGCGGTAGTTAGAGGATAGTGATCTATCCCCCTTCTTGAAAATCGGTATTACATTCGCTATCCTCCAGGATTCTGGTACTACACCTGTTTTTAAGGACATGTTAAACAACTTTGCTAAGGGCATACTGAGCTCTTCCTTACATTCCTTTAATACTCTGGCAAATATCTCATCGGGACCAGGTGACTTATTAGGCTTTAGTTTGTCTATTTGCTTACTAACATCGTTACTAGTCACTACTATCTCGCTTAATTTGTTTTCTTCACTATCTCTGAATAAAGTCGGTGCCCCGGGTATCATGTTTAAATTTTCGGTGGTGAAAACTGTTGAAAAATATTTATTCAAATTATTGCTCATTTCTCTGTCGTTATCAGTGAGCTCACTGGTGTCTGACCGTATTGGTCCAATCTTTTCTCGTGTTTTAGTTTCATACATTTGGTAGAATCCTTTGGGGTTTGTCTTCGCCTCCCTTGCTATCCTTACCTCATTATTCCTCTTGGCTTTCCTTATCTCGGTTTTAACCCTACTCGCTAATACCCTATAATAATCCCGGAGGTGAATTTCGCCACGATTTATCCTTGTACCTATAGCCTTCCTTTGGCCAATGATGTTCTTTAAATAATTATTTATCCATTTAGGGTCATTGTTGTCTGATCTGAGTTTTTTGTATGGTATGTTCTGCCTTTGTGCATTAAGTAACTCACTATTTAAATTGTCGTGGAACTCGGCAATCTCAGATCTCGTTATCAGGTCGGTGTCATCTGTCAGGTTCACGGCCAAGCGCGACACCCCCTCTCTCAGCTGCCTCTTTAAACTATCAAAGTTTGCCCTTCTGAAATCTGGGACTTTAATGGAATTCCCTTTACGTCTGACCTGAAAATCTAACTGGAATCTAATTTCTTTGTGATCGCTGTTTGCAAGTTCGTTCCCTACCTCGACAGTGCTAATGAGGTTATCTCTGTTTGACAGAACTAAATCGAGTATATTATTACCCCGGGTGGGTTCGGTTATATGTTGACTTAGAAAACAGTCCTGGATCGTCTCGAGAAAATCCTCTGATTCTGAGTTACCTGTAAGGTCAGTCCAATCTATTTGGCCAAGGTTAAAGTCGCCTACTATACAGACTTTGTTGTGTATGGAAGCCCTGCGCATTTCATCCCAGATAAGTCGCTCATTGACTCTATCAAGATTGGGAGGTCTATATATTACTCCTGTGATTAATTTTTCCCTACCGTCGATTAATTCTATCCAAATTGTTTCTGTATTCCTCTCAGTTTTTATTTCCTTATTTATTTCACACTTCAGATTATCCCTAACATAGATTGCTACTCCGCCTCCTTTCCTGGTCTGCCTATCGGTATGGAACAGTTTGTAACCCGCAATTTGGTATTCGACTGGTAACTCACGTGTGTCTAGGTTGATCCATGTTTCAGTGAATGCTATTATATCGATTTTTTCGGTACATACCAAGGCCCTAATATCATCCATTTTGTTTCTCATACTTCTACTGTTCGCGTAGTATACATTTATGTTAGTCGTGTCCTGAGTCCTCCCTTTACCGCGTTTAGTTTTAAACTCCCTGTCTAATTTAGTTTTGTCATCATTCCTAACACTATTTCCCTGTAATCTTTCACTTTGTTTACCCGCTTCCACTGCAGTCTCCTGCACCCCCGTGCTCATATGTTCCCATAGCAGTTTAAAGACTTCGATATCTTTTGAACTGCCCCCTCTAGAGCTCCAGCCAGGGTTGCTACTCCATCCCTAGACAGGTGCACCCCATCCCTAGCATAAAGGTCCCTTCTGCCATAGAAGTTGTCCCAGTTGTCAATGAATGGGACTGATATTGACTTGCAATATCTGCCAAGACAGTCGTTGACACCAACTGCCCTTGACAAGCATTCACTGCCAACTCTCCTTCTAGGCAGGACACCGCATATGATAGGGATCCCTCCCTTAGTCCTAATACGATCTATAGCTGCCTTGAACTTATCAAGAAGCTCCTCGCTCGCTTAGTTATATTCTATTCAATGGATTAACTTGGGAAAACCATATAATTCTTTAACATCACTTGGTCAAAATATACTTACTAGGTAGATTGCCACCACCCAGGCTTTTGTTAGAATATAACTAGGGGACTCAATAAAGAAGTTACACCTACTTGTTTTATGGGTTATTGAGTGTAAAATGAATCGTCAGATTTTACGTTAACTAACATGTACGACCGTAATTGATTGTTGTACAACTGTATGAATATGAATATTGCGAACATTTGTAGTTTATTCCTGGCAACGTGATCTTAACTTTCGACCTTATATCGACGCAAACATCTGTAACAAACTCCATAACGCTTAAAAATTACTTGTACATAAATTTTCAAAATGTTCAGAGTTAAGTTTCCTAGTTATCCGATCATCACATCACAACTTAGGTTCTTACTCGAAAACAAAAATGTGATTCATAAGAATATCGTCCCAGATATTGAAGTTGTTGAATTATATGAAAATAACTGAATTCCTTTTGTCATCAGTAACTTTAACTTTAATAGGAAATTTTCTCCCTCTTATGGAAAGATTCTTCTTCGTGTACACCAAGCAGGAAACTTAACCTGTGATCCGAAAACCAAAGTTCCTTGATAAGAGAGAGGAGTTTGAAACACTACTGAAGGTGCGCCAACCCGATGTTGTAGGAGTTGTAGAACTGTTTTACAAGAATAAGAGAATCGACCCAGAGGAACGTGAGTTTATTATTGCTAGATATGACTCATTTACGAACCTTTCTCAAGAAACCTGTAAGAGGGATGTGGTTATCTATGCTAGGCAAGACCTTAGAGCCAGCCAGGCGAAGGTAAAGGGAGAGGATGTTTTCGAAGAGTCCAAGTGGTGTAAAATTAAATTAAAGGGAGGGGACTTACCTATTGTCAGGTGTATCTACAAATACCCAAACTGTGGCCCACTAAATCAAAGGAACTTAAGAGCCTTAATAGACAAAGCAGCGATGCTCAACCCTAGCCACCCTCTTATCATGGGGGACTTTAACTATGGCGACATCGACTGGAGAACGAGTTCACCCCAAATGACTTGCATAACCCTGCTACTCTTTTTGTAGAAACTCTGAGAGATAATATTTTGTTCCAACATGTTAGAGACCCGACACATTACAGAGGGGAGCAAACATCCAAGCCACTAGACCTCGTCATAACAAACGAGGAAGGTATGGTGGCTAAACTGGAACATCTTGCCCCAGTTGGCACCAGTCACCATGTAGGGTTGTCATTCAGATTTAACTGTTACCTAGTTCAAGATAAAGCCAGGCCAAGGTGCAAATGTTACAAAGGAAATTACAACGGAATGAGGGTAGAGATGAGGGGTATCCACTGGCCTGACTCATTAAGGCACAAAAACGCAGACACTACGCTGAATATCGTAGCTAGTAAAGTGACCTATTTGATCGCTAAATATATACACAAGACCAAACCCAGTGCTTCTAGGAATACGAGGGGATCCCTACACATGAACCATGCGACGGTCGACAAAGTTAAGAAGAAAACCCAGAAATTCAAGACGAGGGTTGAGTCAAATGATGAGCAGGAAAGGAGGATGTATGCAAGAGCCAGAAACCAAGCAAAGGCAAAGTGTAGAAGGGCTGAAAAGGAGTTCCAGAGGCTGGTTGCAAGCGAGGTCAAGTCAAACCCAAAGGCGTTGTACCGCTATGCAAAGTCGAAATTAAAAACGCGAGTAGGAGTATCAAACCTGAGGCTTGAAGATGGTAGTTATGCAGATTCTGACCAGGGTAAAGCTGAAACATTGAACAGCTTCTTTTTCTCGATGTTCACAAGAGAGGATGCGATTAACCTTCCTGCGTTTGAGGACAGACGGTTCGACACAGCACTAACCCACATTGTGTTCACAGAAGATAGTAAAAGAAATAAACTGTCAAAGCTAAAGGTCCATAAGAGTCCCGGCCCTAACATGGTGCATCACAGAGTGCTAAGAGAGTTGTACAACGAGCTTGCCGAGCCCCTGAAGATCCTGTTCTGCAAATGCCTGGATGAACAAAAGGTCCCCAGTGATTGGAAAATTGCTTATGTGAGTCCTATCTTTAAGAAGGACGATCATCACTCCACTAATAACTATAGCCCGGTGAGCCTCACCAGCATAATATGTAAAGTACTTGAAAGTATTATCAGAGAGGCCGCGATGGAACATCTACTACGAAACAACCTTGTAAAGGATTGCCAACACGGTTTTATGCAGGGGAGCTCCTGCTAAACACAATTGCTCAAGGTATTGAATATTTGGATCCATATTCTGGAACGGGGTGGTAATATCGACAATATATACC
>CAUDMG010001622.1:0-79521 GCA_958450375.1 Homarus gammarus | reverse complement strand
GGTTCCTCTTAGTTCAAGGGCCAGGCAAAGGAGAGCATGTTTGAGATGGACTGAGTATTTTTTTGACACTGGTTCCTCTTAGTTCAAGGGCCAGGCCAAAGGAGAGCATGTTTGTTTTGGGCTGGTATTAAATTTGACATTGGTTCTCTTAGTTCAAGGGCCAGGCAAAGGAGAGCATGTTTGTTTTGGGCTGGTATTAATTTTGACATTGGTTCTCTAGTTAAGGGCCAGGCAAAAGGGGAGCGTGATGTTCTGGTTGGTTTTGAGTTGGGCTAGGAAGAAATGGAGTTGCTGGCTGCGAGTGGAATAGTACAGAGTTGAAGGTGGCTTCTAAGTTGTTCTCTCAGCACATGAGGGCAGTGCTGTTTTCTTTTAGGGGGGTCGAGTGTTAGGGGGAGAGAAAAGGAGAGAAGAGAAGACAGGAATGCTGCGTTTAGCAAAAGGGGTAAGATGCAGTTTCATAGAACAATTTTTAGGGGGGTCGAATGCATGTTTTCTCAGCACATGAGGACAGCTGTCTTTTTTTGGGGGGGTCGATTGTAATATTCAGAAATTTCAGAGTAATTTCAAATGCCCCGCCATTAGCGATACTGAGCGTTCAAGGTCATCTGAGGGAAGAGAGCGCTGCCTGCTCATAGCGAGAGATTGCGAAACTAGGCCTATATGATATTAAATGTAATTTACCGAATTAATAATGATGCGATTCATGAAGTTAAGGGACTATTATTGAATTTGAAATTATTATAGATCGTTTATCAGTCTGAATAATGTTACGGGTGTCCCAAGGAGTTATTAGTTAGGCGGAAAATATGTCACGTAGGCCTAAGCTAACGCCTTGAGAGGAGACACGACGCTGGCTAGTCCTCAGTCACGGGGAGCATTCACACAGACAAGACGTCCCTGCGCGTCCGTCACAGAAATAGTCACGTGGCCTAGTCACCTGTGCTGCGCTATTGCAGTATAACAAGTAAGTCTCATTCGATCTCAGACAGGGTTAGATAGGGCAGTGGTAAAGTAAACTAGAGCTAACAGTGAGTTCATTTCAGGGTTTCCGTCAGAACCCACTTGACTGGAGTTGACCGGAGTTGACTGCGAGAGATTGACTGCCGTTTGAGACTGCCATTTGATGATTGAGGGTGGCGATTGTCGCCATTGGACCGATCAGTGTAGGCCTGTCACTGTTTAGCGGGGTAGCAAAGGATCTCTTGAGTGAACGAGTGCTCCCGACAACTAAAACGACACAGGACCAGCATCAGCAGTGGGTGATCAGTTCTTACCACTCGGGTGCACAACACCACGTGTCCTCGGTCAGCTAGAAGTGTTACCTACTGGCCATAGACACCTGCTGGCGTTCTCTCTTCCTGCCCATGGACGCACTGGGAGTACACTGAGGCTATCTGAGTAAATTAATGGTCACACACTGAGACCATGAGTCTAGGACTCTAGGAGATACCTAGAGGAACATTTTATCTCCCTTATTACGGGTGTAGTTAATACCATTTCTCAGACTGATATTATCTTGACGTGTGTAATTTAATAGTTCCTAAATAATTTTGATAGTAGTGTTTTTTAAATGTTTGTGTCATTAAGTGGAACCAGAGTGATACTGGGGTTTGATTCTTTGAATGCATCTAAATTTTCTCCATAATTCTGATCTCAGGTATAACCTTGTTCCCCAGAGTAGTGGTTAAGTTAGGTTAGGAAGCGTGCATCTGTTGGGGTGATATAATTTTGTTGAGTGCCCTTAAGGCCTATTCATTGTAGAGTATTTAATTTCTTAATTTTTATTACCATTTCCTCAGTGACTGATATTATTTTGTTGAAAGCCCTTAAGGTCTATTCATTGTAGAGTATTTAATTTCTTATTTTTTATTACCATTTCCTCAGTGACTGATATTATTTTGTTGAAAGCCCGTAAGGCCTATTCATTGTAGAGTAGTTAATTTCTTATATTTTAATACCATTTCCTAAGTGACTGATATTATTTTGTGAAAGCCCTTAAGGCCTGTTTCATGTGTGCAAGCAACATTTCTTAATACTTCAAATTTATTGTTGCCTGAGTTTCTAATAATTTCTATATCATGTATAACTTTTATTCCCCAGAGTAGTCTTTCAAGTTCAAGTTAAGAGGTGCTCATATTGGTGTACCATTATTTGATTGTGTTTGTAGTGTTGGAGGGAATATAAGTGTCTAAATTTTACAGTGTGTCTCATTCATCCCAGTCACAGACGCTATCCTTCCACGGGTCACGGACAATTCATTTTGTTTAGTAGATTAAAGTGTTCTTGTGCTGGTTCGGGATTTTTCTCAAAGGGGCGCTTCCACTGCCATTACCATCTATTAATTTTTAATAAACCCCAAGTCAAGTGAGAAACTAAAGTCTAGTATATTCCGACCGGTTACATATATATATATATATATATATATATATATATATATATATATATATATATATATATATATATATACTTCATTTTTAGTCCATTTAACACGCGGACTTTGAACATATAATCAACGACCTCACCAGCAAGGAATCGAACTCTCGACCTACTGGGTGGCCCTAGGGAACGCTTACCGGCTAGCCCACAACGACACTAAAAGCAGTTCTAGACTCTGTTATATTTCACACAAAGCCTGTTCATCGAGCTGATGGCGCCGTGAACCTCATTGGGAAACTGCCCGTGCCTCGTATGTGGTGTCAGTAGCATTTTACCGAATATATATATATATATATATATATATATATATACTTCATTTTTAGTCCATTTAACACGCGGACTTTGAACATACAATCAACGACCTCACCAGCAAGGAATCGAACCCTCGACCTACTGGGTGTGACTAGGGAACGCTTACCGGCTAGGCCACAAGGACACTAAAAGCAGTTCTAGACTCTGTTATATTTCACACAAAGCCTGTTCATCGAGCTGATGGCGCCGTGAACCTCATTGGGAAACTGCCCGTGCCTCGTATGTGGTGTCAGTAGCATTTTACCGAATCCAGCTGGTATGAAACGCGAGGTACATATATATACTTCATTTTTAGTCCATTTAACACGCGGACTTTGAACATACAATCAACGACCTCACCAGCAAGGAATCGAACCCTCGACCTACTGGGTGTGACTAGGGAACGCGTGTTAAATGGACTAAAAATGAAGTATATATATGTACCTCGCGTTTCATACCAGCTGGATTCGGTAAAATGCTACTGATACCACATACGAGGCACGGGCAGTTTCCCAATGAGGTTCACGGCGCCATCAGCTCGATGAACAGGCTTTGTGTGAAATATAACAGAGTCTAGAACTGCTTTTAGTGTCCTTGTGGCCTAGCCGGTAAGCGTTCCCTAGTCACACCCAGTAGGTCGAGGGTTCGATTCCTTGCTGGTGAGGTCGTTGATTGTATGTTCAAAGTCCGCGTGTTAAATGGACTAAAAATGAAGTATATATATGTACCTCGCGTTTCATACCAGCTGGATTCGGTAAAATGCTACTGACACCACATATGAGGCACGGGCAGTTTCCCAATGAGGTTCACGGCGCCATCAGCTCGATGAACAGGCTTTGTGTGAAATATAACAGAGTCTAGAACTGCTTTTAGTGTCCTTGTGGCCTAGCCGGTAAGCGTTCCCTAGTCACACCCAGTAGGTCGAGGGTTCGATTCCTTGCTGGTGAGGTCGTTGATTGTATGTTCAAAGTCCGCGTGTTAAATGGACTAAAAATGAAGTATATATATGTACCTCGCGTTTCATACCAGCTGGATTCGGTAAAATGCTACTGACACCACATACGAGGCACAGGCAGTTTCCCAATGAGGTTCACGGCGCCATCAGCTCGATGAACAGGCTTTGTGTGAAATATAACAGAGTCTAGAACTGCTTTTAGTGTCCTTGTGGCCTAGCCGGTAAGCGTTCCCTAGTCACACCCAGTAGGTCGAGGGTTCGATTCCTTGCTGGTGAGGTCGTTGATTATATATATATATATATATATATATATATCTTGATAAAATCACACGGGAAAATGGAAACAACGGAGCACCTTAGCTTTCGTCTTTATTCAAGTCATCTTCAGAGGCAACTCAAGATTTATCTTATCCACGTTTTCATTGTGGATTTACATGAAATATATATATATATATATATATATATATATATATATATATATATATATATATATATATATGCAAGTAAATCACTGTAGGTGCGTGTGATCCAAGTATATGCTGATAACCACAAGGAAACAAAAAACACGAAGTTCCCAAGCGCTTTCGTGTAATTTACCTCTTCAGGGGTGAGTACAGACTAAGGAGTAATACTGGAACGTTAATGTGACATTTAAAAATCATGCACAATAAAACAAATGTTAATTTAGAACTCCCCCAACAATGCAGGCGACTGCATTTACAAGATTCCTTAAAGGAATGTAATATGTTCTACTTAGCCCAGACGGGTAAACATCTTATAACTAGACTTAAACAGCATAAATATAGTGTTAGGACAGGCCAGGAATCCAATGCTCTGTTCATTCATATGAGAGATAATAAGCATTGCATTGATTGGGATAATTAAACATACCGAATCTGTCAACGTGAATTTGAGTAATGGTATGTACAAACTGGATAATTTTGTGATTAAGAAGATATGTAAACAGGTGAGAGGGTTGGGTCATCTTACCTTATGACCTGACTACTGACAGCTGCTGTGCTTAGAGATGGCATGGTCATTTTTTTTAAGAAGATTAGTAAGGGTCACTGCTTTATGACATAAGAATATAAGAACATAAGAAAATAAGGAGTCTGCAAAAGGCCGGTTGGCCTGTGCATGGCAGCTCCTGTCGAGAGTTACTACCACTCTCTATCATCCATGAATCTATCCAGCCTCCTTTTGAAACTTTCCAGAGTTCCCGCACTTACTACAAAGTTGCTAAGCTTGTTCCACTCGTCCACCACCCAATTTGTGAACCAGTTTCTTCCAATCTCCCTCCTAAACCTAAAGTTATCCAACTTGAATCCGTTGCTCCGAGTCCTATCCTGCTTGGATATTATAAGAACTTTATCTATATCCCCTTTATTGATTCCTTTCACCCACTTAAATACTTCTATCATATCTCCCCGCACTCTTCGTCTTTTTAGGGAATGCAAGTTAAGTTTCTTTAACCTACCCTGATATGAAAGGTTTCTAAGTCCCGGAATCATTTTTGTCATTCTTCGCTGCACCGACTCTAGTGAATTTATATCCATTCTATAATAGGGGCACCAGAACTGAACCGCATAATCGAGGTGCGGCCTGACTAGCGCAAGATATAGTTGCAATAAGACCTCTGCGCTCTTGTTACTTACACTTCTAGATATAAAACCCAATACTCTGTTTGCCTTATTTCGAACATTAACGCACTGTTTTCTAGGCCGTAGGTCCGGGTTTACAAGTACCCCTAGGTCTCTTTCACAAGTCGACTTCTCTAGGTTGATGTTGTTAAGGCTGTATACATTATAAGTGTTTGTTCTTCCAATATTAAGTACGCTGCACTCGCTGGTGTTGAATTTCATTTGCCATTTTTCAGACCACCTCTGCAGTTTATTTAGATCCTCCTGTATTGCATTTGCATCCTGCCCTGAATTAATTTGCCGCCCTATTTTGGTGTCATCCCCAAACTTGCTTATGTCACTGCTGATCCCAGTATCTAGATCGTTTATGTAGATTATGAACAAGAGTGGGCCTAGTACTGACCTCTGGGGAACCCCACTGGTTACACGGCCCCACTCAGATTTAACACCACCATCTACGCTGACCCTCTACGTTCTATGGGTGAGCCATGATTTTATCCAAATTCAAACTTTCACATCGATGCCATGAGCCTAAATTTTTCTCAGAAGCCTCTGATGCGGTACTCTGTCAAATGCTTTGCTAAAGTCTAAGTAAAAAACATCGTAATTTTCGTCATTATCTACTACCACGAAGACTTTCCTAAAAAACGTTAGCAGATTTGTTAGACAAGATTTTCCTTTGTAAACCCATGTTGAGAGTCGTAGATTAATTTGCTTTTCTCTAGATGCGACCGGATGCTATCTGCTATAATTGATTCAAGAAATTTCCCCACTACTGACGTCAAACTGATCGGCCGGTAATTTGACGCTGATGCTCTGTTTCCCTTTTTGAATATGGGTACTACATTTGCCTGTTTCCACAAGTCTGGCACAACTCCAGTGTCTAATGAATTTCTAAATATGTTTACGAGGGGTCTGCTAATCTGTTCCCTACACTCTTTCAAGACTCGAGGGAAAATTTCATCCTACCCTGGGGATTTTGTCTTCTTTAGTTTATTTATCTTCTTAAGAACATCCTCTTTTCTGACAGTGATATTCTTTAATTTCTCTTCTTCCTTTCCCTTAAATATCAGTTCCACCTCTGGAATTTCATCTCAAATTTCTTCTGTGAAAACTGATAAGAAGTAGCTGTTCAATGCTTCTCTTATTTCTTCACTGCCATTTATCACTTCTCCCCTCCCTGACTTTAAAGGCCCAACTTTGCCCCTGACCTTTGTCCTATATACCTGGAAAAATCCCTTGGGATTCGCCTTGGATTCTCTTGCTATTTTGATTTCATAGTCTCTCTTTGCTTTCCTTACATTTTTCTTAACATTCCTAGATAGTTCATTATACCTGTTTCTGAGCTGCTCCTCCCCTCCCTTTAATTTCTTACATATTCCTTTTTTATTCCTATGTCATGTTTAAGTTTTCTGGTCATCCACCTTGGCTCATTGTGGACACCTGCTGTCGCCGAGTGTTACGAACCACGCCATCAATTGTCATGATCTACCTACCCAGCACTACGAACCACGCTATCTAATGTCCTGATCTACCTACCCAGCACCACGAGCAACGCCATCTAGGGACGAAACCCGAGTATGACTACTCTTAGTTACCACTCCGGGGTTTCCCTTCTCCATATCCTGGTTGTTGGGTCACCTCCTCCAAGTCTTCTTCGTCAGCTCCAGTTCGAGGAGAGTTCAGTTCACTCTGAGAAGTGACCACAGGATCACCTATCCTGGAAACCTACGGCACAGTGACTACCTACTGTCTTCTACAATACTCAGCCTTACTCGTCAGCCATCTCAGCTCCGCACTTAAGTATTTGTAATCTTGTATTGCCTCCCCACCTCCACCCTGCCTCAAATTATTGTATGTTGTATAAATATGTATATACTGTTAATGTTTAGGTTAAGTATGGTTAAGGGTAAATTATAGAAAGCTGAACATTTTGTTAAGGAATTTATGGTACATTATTATACACAACAAAAACTCACATCCTTTGTCTACCCTTTTATAGTCCGATTGTCTTTGTTTTTTTATTGTTGTTGCCTGTTGGGATCTGGGTAGACTTTTAACTATATTCTAAATCCCCAACCCTTAACAAATGGCGACCATGACAGGATCCAACAATAAGTGCCATATTCCTTCCTCCCTTGTAACTCCTTGTTAATTATTCCTCCCAGTCACTTCTGTTCACAATTGCTTTATGGTGGTTTAAAGTTTCCTTCATATGTGTGTGCATATATTGGTATTACCGTACAGTAAGAGTGACAGACGTAGGATATTAGGTTCCAAGTGTCATAAGGCTTACCTGTTATTACAAGTGGCAGTCGTGTAGTAAGTCTTATCCAGTGTAGGGAAGAATCCGGATCTGTTTAATGCCGTACCCTCACTCCAGAGTAGGCTGTTCCATAGTCACTAGTTTAGGGTGAAGTGATATCTTGGGACGCCCCGCTCTACCAGGACCCCATAATTATAAAGCCTCCATTATTATTCTTCTCATTATCTCATTCTGGGTCAATCATAAAGTAACTCAAGGGTTGTTAATCCGGATCTTTATATAAATGCCGTAATACGCCCTTCCTGTTTACTCAAGGGTTGTTAATCCGGATCTTTATATAAATGCAGTAATACGCCCTTCCTGTTTCAGGTATCTAAGGGTTGTTAATCCGGATCTTTATACAAATGCCGTAATACGCCCTTCCTGTTTCAAGTATCCAAGGGTTGTTTATCCTGATCTTTATATTAATGCCGTAATACGCCCTTCCTGTTTCAAGTATCTAAGGGTTGTTAATCCGGATCTTTATATTAATGCAGTAATACGCCCTTCTTCTTTCAAGTCTCTTATCCTTATTTAAGGATCTTATCAGAAGAACAATATTCATAAGTGTAATTTCCCTAGGTATAACTTGGGTAGATTCCGGGACTTTCTGGTTATCCACTACCGTGATATTTTCTAGGGTAATCCACTTATCTTATCTTTTGACCATTAATTAATTTATCTAGGTTTTCTTAATGTCCACCTCAGGATTTGTTAAACTTGGTAGTCCTGGAGGAGTGGAAGAGCAAGATACCATTTCACATCTTGAAGCATGTGGAGGAGCGTGGACAGGTTAATTTAGGGCGTGCGGCTGAGCTGGCTGATGAGTACGCCTTGCTGGTGGAGTCACTGTGCCGTAGGGAACGTGGTACTTTCCGACATGTTAGGTCCTCCTCTGATGATAGCCTTGGGGGCGTGAGTGGTAGGTCGAAAGGTCCCACACCTACCCCCCCCCCCCCTCATGCAACCAAGATTTATTGTTCTTACTGTAAAAACCCAGGCCATACGATCCAGACTTGTAAACACCCAAAGTGTCGAATTGCTAAAAGTAGTTCCCTGGATCCCAAATTCAAACCAATAGCAACCACCAATGTGGAAAGGCCCCATCAGGATCTCTTCTCTTCATTCACCTAAGAGGGAAAAATTTCAATCATAGAGGGGTCTCGTTCTTTCCCTATTCGTATACTACGTGATACGGGCGCAGCACAATCTATCCTCCTGTTTAACGTCATTCCTGATATATCTACCGCATTTACTAATGAGTGTTCTAATTTCAGATCTCTCATCCCATTCTTCCAATCCCTTAGCTAAAGTGCACCTCCAATCTCCCTTGATTACTGGGGAAGTGCAAATAGCTATTAGGAAAGATCCAATGCCTGTGAGCGGCATTCATTTATTATTGGGTAATGACTTGGTAGGAGATCTAGTGGTTCCCAACATAAAGACAGTCGACTCTCCCTTACCTGTCAACTCCACCACTGACCTTGAAGAAACTATTCCTCACCTTTTCCCATCTTGTGCTGACACCCGGTCACAGAGTGTGCGAAATGGGCCCTCTTCATCTAAAACCACCTCCAATATCTTCCTACCCACAGAAGATCTGTACAATAAGACCATTAGTAAGGATGAGCTCATTAAAGCCCAACAATCTGATCCATCTTTGTTCAAACAGGTGATGAAAGACCTCAGTGTGGACCATTGTACATCTTCGGCTTACCACCCACACTCCCAAGGTTGCTTGGAACAGTTCCATCAAAACTTTCAAATCAATGTTAATAAACTATCTCCCCTCAACTATATAGTCCACACTCCTGATCTCAGAAAAGATTCACAACTTGTTCACATTAATCTCATGAAACTTTACCATTCCAGGCAATCAGAGGAAGACATCCCAGAGGCTATAAGCTTACCTGTATTGCATACGGTTTTGTCAGGGCCGAAGCCGGAGACAGATGACATGGACCTATTGGAGAATTTAGACTTCCCTCTACCTAAAGAAAACCCTGCTAACAGTCACATACTCGACAACTTGGATGAGTATTTTTCTGTTCTGAATCCATCTCAAGCAAAAGATCTCACTAAGTTATTATCAACATTTCCTAAAGTCACGTCAGACCTCTCAGGGTTTTGCAATATACTTAAACATGATATTAAGCTAATCTCAGATGATGTACAACCCATTAGGCAATCAGCATATCGACTAAATCCACAAAAAAGAGAGATTATGGAAAAGGAGGTAGATTTTTTTGATAAAACATAACTTAGCTGAGCCTAGTACCTCCCCCTGGGCTTCACCTTGCCTTCTCATTCCAAAACCCGATAGCACCTTTCGTTTCTGTACCGATTATCGTATGGTGAACCAGGTCACTGCCTCAGACTCCTACCCTTTACCTTTGATTGAAGATATAATAGACAGCATAGGTTGTGCAAAATTTATCAGTACGGTGGACTTATTGAAATGATATTATCAAGTGGGACTCACGGATAGGGCAAAAATAATCTCAGCATTTATAACTCCATTTGGTCTTTTTCAATATTTGGTTATGGCGTTTGGCTTTTCTAATGCTCCGGCCACATTCCAGAGGGCAACCAATTACCTGATTCAGGACCTAGGTGGGACGTTCGCCTACCTGGATGACCTGGTGGTGGTGTCGGACGGCTGGGACGAACATCTGGTGCGTTTAGAGATACTGTTCGCACGACTGCAAGAGAGTGGATTCCCCATAAACCTGGCTAAATCTGCTTTTGGCCGGGCCTCAGTGACTTACCTGGGACATATCGTTGGGCATGTTATGGTGAGACCCAAGGTCGTAAAACGTTAAAGCCATCTTGTCCTTCCCCACTCCAAGGACGAGGAAGGAACTCATGCGCTTCCTGGGGATGTGCGGCTACTACCGTCGGTTCTGCAGTAACTTCTCCAGCGTGGCCGGACCCCTCAGAGACCTTACCAGTTCTGCGGTCCCTTACATCTGGAACCAGAGGTGCGACCAGTCTTTCCACCGCCTCAAAGCCTTCCTCGCCTCCAAGCCTGTAGTCCACCCCCTGACTACACCTTGCCCTTCCATCTTCAAATCCACGCTAGCGGTGTTGGAGTGGGGGCTGTGCTCCTACAACCCGACCCAACCACTGATGTCCTTCACCCTGTGGCATACTACTCCGCCAAGTTGAAAAAACATCAGACCAACTACTCGACCATAGAAAAGGATGCCCTGGCTCTGGTGTTGGCAATGAAGAAGTTTGAATGTTACCTCCAGTCTTGCCCACAAACAACCCTAGTCTTCACCGACCATAACCCACTCACGTTCATCCAAACCAACAAGACCTCCAACCAGCGAATCCTCCGCTGGGCTCTCCTCACCCAGCCCTATAATCTACAAGTCCGGCACATAAAGGGGGTGGACAACCTGATTGCTGACTCCTTATCCCGAGCTCCAGTGGAAATGCAGCACCAGGTGATCACCTCCTTCGCTCCCGCGCTACGGAAGTCTTTGGAGGGGGGGTGTTACGAACCACGAACCACGCCATCAATTGTCATGATCTACCTACCCAGCACTACGAACCACGCTATCTATTGTCCTGATCTACCTACCCAGCACCAAGAGCAACGCCATCTAGGGACGAAACCCGAGTATGACTACTCTTAGTTACCACTCCGGGGTTTCCCTTCTCCATATCCTGGTTGTTGCGTCACCTCCTCCAAGTCTTCTTCGTCAGCTCCAGTTCGAGGAGAGTTCAGTTCACTCTAGGAAGTGACCACAGGATCACCTATCCTGGAAACCTACGACAAAGTGACTACCTACCGTCTTCTACAATACTCAGCCTTACTCGTCAGCCATCTCAGCTCCGCACTTAAGTATTTGTAATCTTGTACTGCCTCCCCACCTCCACCCTCCTTCAAATTATTGTATGTTTTATAAATATGTATATACTGTTAATGTTTAGGTTAAGTATGGTCAAGGGTAAATTATGGAAAGCTGAACATTTTGTTAAGGAATTTATGGTACTTTATTATACACAACAAAAACTCACATCCTTTGTCTACCCTTTTATAGTCCGATTGTCTTTGTATTTTTATTGTTGTTGCCTGTTGTTGCCTTTTAACTATATTCTAAATCCCCAACTCGCAACATCGAGGGACTTGATCTCACTCTCCTCTACTGCATTTATATATATATATATATATATATATATATTTTTATATATATATACATATATATATATATATATATATATATATATATATATATATATATATATATATATATATATATATATATATATATATATATATATGCAAGTAAATCACTGTAGGTGCACGTGATCCAGGTATATGCTGATAACCACAAGGAAAAAGAATACACGAAGTTCCCATACGCTTTCTTGTAATTCACATCTTCAGGGGTGAGTACAGACTAAGGAAAAGTACAAAACAAGGTGTATATATACAGAGGAGGGTGAGATCAGGTCCACAATGGTCAGGTATTAGGTAATGACCCTACTAATCTTTAAAAAGAACCGCAACGGTCCGTAGTCAGGTCAGAGGGTAAGGTGACCCAACTTTCTCATCTGGTTACAAATCATCATAATTACAATATTGTCCAGTTTGTACATGCCAATACTCAAATTCATGTTGACTGCTTTGGTATGTTTAATGAGACTAGATTCAATAATGTTCCTACTGTCAATTGAATTACAAGGTAATATTGAGGAGGCATTATCTCGGTCAATACAATGCTTATTATCCCTCAAATGAACAAACAGAGCATTGGATTCCTGGCCTGTCCTAACACTCTATTTATGTTGTTTAAGTCTAGTTACAAGATCTTTACCTGTCTGGCCTAAGTAAAACGTATTACATTCCTTGCAAGGAACTTTATAAATGCAACCAATTGTGTTGTTGGGGGAGTTCTTGATTAACATTTGTTTAACAGTGCATGAGTTTTTAAATGCCACAGTGACGTTCCAGGTTTTTAGTTGTAAAGGAATTTGAGTCAATTTTTTGTGAAATGGTAATACTAAGATATTCTTATGGTCATGGGTGGGCTTGGGATCAGTTCTATAAAAAGATTTCTTAGTAATGTTCAGGCATTTGTCTATGAAATATCTAGGATATTTAAGGTTTGAGCCATTATTATAGATATATTTATGTTCCTCATCAATGAATTCCAGGCTGCAAATTCTCAAAGCACGTAAAAACATTGTTGAAAATACTCACTGTTTGACTCTATTATGGTGGGCAGAATAATAATGAATGTATGAACACACATTAGTAGGTTTTCTATAAGAACATAAGAACATAAGAATGGAGGAAACTGCAGCGGGCCTATTGGCCCATACTGGGCAGTCCCGTTTACACCCAACCCCTATTGCTCATATAAGCATCCAACCTATGTTTGAAACTATTCAGCATATTCGAGTTAATGATGATATTTGGTAACTTGTTCCATTCATCCACTACTCTGTTTCCAAACCAGTGTTTACCTATTTCATGCCTAAATCTAAAAAAATTTGTCGAATTTAAAACCATTGTTACGAGTTCGCTCCTGGTTGGATAGTCTGAGTACCTTTGTTTAGCCCTGACTTCCACTTTTACACCTCTATCAGGTCGCCCCTCGCTTTACGTCTCTCGAGGGAGTGCAAATTAAGATGCTTTAACCTGTTTCTATACTCAAGGTTCCTAATGCCCGGGATTAGTCTTGTCATTCTCCTCTGAATTCTTTCCAATGATTCTATATCCATTCTGTAATACAGTGACCAAAACTGAACTGTGTAATCCAGGTGTAGTCTCACAAGAGCAAGATACAGTTTTAGGATGACCTCGCTAGTCTTGTAACTAACACTCCTTTGTATGAACCCAAGTACTTTATTAGCCTTGTTACGAGCAAAAACACATTGTTTACTTGGCTTCAGGTTCCTAAATCTCTCTCGCAGTCGGATTTCTCTATGGCATCGTTGTTCATCTGGTATCTGGTTTCCCTGTTTACATCTCCTATACTGAGTACTTTACATTTGTCCACGTTGAATTTCATCTGCCATTTCTCAGACCATTCGAAAAATTTGTTTAGATCTTCCTGTAGTTTTGCTGAGTCCTCAGATTTAATAACACGTCCTATTTTAGTGTCATCAGCAAATTTACTTATGTTGCTGTCTATGCCGATATCTATGTCGTTTATGTATATAATAAATAATAATGGCCCAAGTACTGAGCCTTGGGGAACTCCAATTGTGACGTTGCTCCAATGGGACTTAGTGCCGTTAATGCTCACTCGCTGTTTCCTGTCCTGTAACCACGCCCTAATCTATTTAAGGATGTTACCTTTGATGCCATGAGCTTCTACCTTTCTAATTAGTCTTTCGTGGGGGACTGTCGAAGGCTTTGCTAAAGTCGAGATATACCACATCATAATTGTGCCCCTCGTCCACCTATTCGAAAACTGATGAAAAGAATGTTATTAGATTAGTTAGACATGAACGTCCGCTTGTGAAGCCATGCTGGGAATCATTGATCAATCGGTTCTTCTCCAGGTGATTTCGAATACAGTTTGAAATGATTGCTTCCAGTAATTTGCCTACTATTGATGTTAGACTGATTGGGCGGTAGTTAGAGGATAGTGATCTATCCCTCTTCTTGAAAATCGGTATTACATTCGCTATCATCCAGGATTCTGGTACTACACCTGTTTTTAGGGACATGTTAAACAACTTTGCTAGGGGCATACTAAGCTCTTCCTTACATTCCTTTAATACTCTGGCAAATATCTCATCGGGACCAGGTGACTTATTAGGCTTTAGTTTGTCTAGTTGCTTGCTAACATCGTTACTAGTCACTACTATCTCGCTTAATTTGTTTTCTTCACTATCTCTGAATAGAGTTGGTGCCTCGGGTATCATGTTTAAATTTTCGGTGGTGAAAACTGTTGAAAAATATTTATTCAAATTATTGCTCATTTCTCCGTCGTTATCAGTGAGCTTGCCGGTATCTGACCGTATTGGTCCAATCTTTTTTCGTATTTTAGTTTGATACATTTGGTAGAATCCTTTGGGGTTTGTCTTCGCCTCCCTTGCTATCCTTACCTCATAATTCCTCTTGGCTTTCCTTATCTCGGTTTTAACCCTACTCGCCAATATCTTATAATAATCCTGGAGGTAAATTTCGCCACGGTTTATCCTTCTACCTATAGCCTTCCTTTGGCCAATGATGTTCTTTAAATAATTATTTATCCATTTAGGGTCATTGTTGTGTGATCTGAGGTTTTTGTATGGTATGTTCTGCCTCTGTGCATTAAGTAACTCATTATTTAATTTGTCGTCGAACTCGGCAGTCTCAGATGTCGTTATCAGATCCGAGTCATCTGTCAGGTTCACGGCCAAGAGCGACACCCCCTCTCTCAGCTGCCTCTTAAGACTGTCAAAGTTTGCCCTTCTGAAACCTGGTACTTTAGTGGAATTTTCCTTACCTCTGCCCTGAAAATCTAACTGGAATCGAATTTCTTTGTGATCGCTGTTTGCAAGTTTGTTCCCTACCTAGACATTGCTAATGAGGTTTTCTCTGATAGACAGAACTAAATCGAGTATATTATTACCCCGTGTGGGTTCGGTTATTTGTTGACTTAGGAAACAGTCCTGGATCGTCTCGAGAAAATCCTCTGATTCTGAGTTACCTGTAAGGTCAGTCCAATCTATTTGGGCAAGGTTAAAGTCGCCTAACATACAGACTTTGTTGTGTATGGAAGCCCTGCGCATTTCATCCCAGATAAGTCTCTCATTGACTCTATCAAGATTGGGAGGTCTATATATTACACCTGTGATAAATTTTTCCCTACCGTCGCTTAATTCTATCTAAATTGTTTCTGTATTCCGCTCAGTTTTTATTTCCTTATTTATTTCACACTTCAGATTATCCCTAACATAGATTGCTACTCCGCCTCCTTTCCTGGTTTGCCTATCTGTATGGAACAATTTGTAACCCGCAATTTGGTATTCGACCGGCAACTCACGTGTGTCTAGGTTGATCCATGTTTCTATGAATGCTATTATATCGATTTTTTCGGTACATACCAAGGCCCTAATATCATCCATTTTGTTTCTCATACTTCTAATGTTCGCATAGTAGACATTTAAGTTAGTCATGTTCTGAGTCCTCCCTTTACCACGTTTAGTTTTAAACTCCCTGTTTAATTTAGTTTTGTCATCATTCCTAACACTATTTCCCTGTAATCTATTACTTTGTTTACTCTCTCCTACTGCAGTTTCCCCCACCCCCGTGCCCATATGTTCCCCTAGCAGTTTAAAGACTTCGATATCCTTTGAACTGCCCCCTCTAGAGACCCAGCCAGGGTTGCCACCACATCCCGAGACAGGTGCACCCCATCCCTAGCATAAAGGTCCCTTCTGCCGTAGAAGGTGTCCCAGTTGTCAATGAATGGGACCGATATTGACTTACAATATCTGTCAAGACGGTCGTTGACACCAACCGCCCTTGACAACCATTCACTGCTAACTCTCCTTCTAGGCAGGACACCCCATATGATAGAGATCCCTCCCTTAGACCTAATACGATCTATAGCTGCCTTGAACTTATCAAGAAGCTCCTCTCTCCTACACCGGCCAATATCATTGCCTCCTGCACTGAGGCAGATAATGGGCTTGTTACCATTACCAGACAAGATATTGGCCATCCTGTCAATTATATCCCCCACCCCAGCTCCTGGCAAACACACCCTCATCCTATTTTTGTTTTTACCACAAAAGGCCCTGTCCATGTACCTTACCTGTGAGTCACCAACAATTAAAGTTTTTATACCTTCCTTGTCATCCCTGTCCCTGACTGTACTAACGTCCAATTCGTCTATCAAGGGACTGAACTGGTTGGTACACTTAGCTGTTGTTGTCGTTGTTGTCGTATCCTTGGTGTACTTCTTCACCACCAGCTTCGTCTTCCCACTACTCACAACCTTCCACTCGCTTGAGTTTTCGGCAGACACTGGCTTTCTCTGTCCAGCCTCCCCTTTTAACCTCGCCAGCTCTTCCTTTAATTTCAGGTTCTCCAACGTGGCCCTCTCAATTTCTTCCTTGGCCCTCGCCAATTCTTCCATGGACCACTCCAGTTTGGTCAACAAACTCACATACCCAAGACCGCACATAGCACTGGCCATATCTGATAATTATCCCTCTGGAGCTAACCCTGCCGTGACCTTTCCCCTAGTGAGGTCAGAACACAACTGAAAATACTGAACTTAAAGGTGTTACCTATTCTGTGTATCAGACAGCCTAGGAATGGCAATTTACAGCATGCTCTAATTCCACAGTGAGTTTGATCGAGGGGTTAAGTTATTAAGTTGTGGCAGGAAAGCTTTTAGGTCCTCACTACTTGGCCAGAGACATAATACATCATCTACATATCTATACCAGACTGCTGAAGGTGGTAAAATATTACTTAATAGTTTCTTTTCAAAAAATTCCATATATAGGTTGCTTAATACAGGTGAGAGTAGATTACCCATTGCCATACCAAATTTTTTAGCATAATATTCTCCATTGAATTCAAATTTACAATCCTTAATACATAGTTTGATGAGTTCGATGAAGTCGTCTTTTGAGACCGGCAATGAAATATTATCCAGGGAATCTATGAGGAACTCCAGTAAATCATCAACTGGGACCTTTGTAAAGAGTGATGTTACATCAAAACTGACCAGTTTAAAATCATAATTAATGTGTAAGTTATTGAGTTTATCAACCAGATCCATATTATTCTTAATATTAGAGTTAGAAATGTTGCCATTTAGATAATTTATAAGAGATTCACCCAACTGAGCCAATGATGGATCTTGCTGGGTTATTAGGCTTGTGGGTCTTGATTAAACTGTACATGTATGGCAGTGGAGGGGACGTTGAAGTAAGATGTTTAATGAGAGTAGCTTTGCCTCTCAATAGTGACTTAAGTTTTTTGTAGAATTGGGTGTTAACAGTGTTGAGAGGATTATTTATGAGCTTAGAATATGTTGCAGCATCACATGAAAGGTCATTCATTTTAGAAATATAATCATCTTTGTTTAAAATCACTACTGTGTTGGCTTTACCTGCTTTAGTGACATGTAGATCCTTATTTTTCTTAAGGGCTTTCATTGCTTTGGTGAATCTTTCTGGACAGTTTGGAACACAAGGCTTAGACATAGATGCATACACAACACCTTTACACATGTTCACTTCTTCACTTGTCAAATTGCTGAATTTCTCCAAATTGCAATATACTCTGGCTATGTCCACACTGTCGACTCCCTTGCTAGAGCCATCAAAACTTAAACCATAACCGAGGGCACACAAGGTATCATTGTCTAATTGTTTAGAGGAGAGATTCACTACACAGTTGCGATTGGCATCCTTAGTCCAATCACTATTCCTAATAAGGAGTGCCAATTTGTGATCTATCTTAGCTTGAAGATCAGAACGTGCATGTCTCAGATTATCAAAATAGTAATCCAACATGAACTTTTTCCAATCACTCGGTATGGTCAAATTAAAAACATGGTTTTTTTGACTTACAATACGAAAAGCTTCATCCACTTCAATTTTCTTTATTTCAAAATGTTTCTTTAGGATGATTTCTTGGAAACCATCAAAGGGGCGGTCTGACATCTTCAGGACACGTTGTGGGAGAATTGATCTAGGCATAACTTTTTCACTAAGGCATGTCTGGAGAAATTTCAAGCGTATTTTAAATTTGTGGGCCTTGATCATTGAACAGGAGTATTTAGTAACGAAAGGAGACAGTCCAGGACAGCTTGTAGAGAAATAGAAGAAGTGGCGGGTGGAATCCATTATGCAAGTAAATCTCTGTAGGTGCGCGTGATCCAGGTATATGCTGATAACCACAAGGAAAAAGAAAACACGAAGTTCCCAAGCGCTTTCGTGGATGAAGCGCTACCAGAGGTAGCGTTCCCCAGTCACAATTATAAGATTGTGGGTTCGAATCCTGGCGGGGTGAGGTGTTGATTATATGTAGAAGTCCGCTTGTTTTATTGGGCTAATGAAATATATATGGATCCTCGTGTTTCGAAGCCAGATTTGGTAAAACGTTGCTCTGATCACCTAAGCGGGACGGGTGGTCCCCATTAGAGGTTCACGGCGCCATAAGCTCGTTGAACAGGCTTTGTGTGGAATATAACAGTTTAGGACTGCTTTTAGTGTCCTGGTGGCACAGAGGTAGCATTCCCTGGTCACAATTATAAGATTGTGGGTTCAAATCCTGGCGGGGTGAGGTGTTGATTATCTGTAGAAGTCCGCTTGCCTTATTGAGCCAATGAAATATATATGGATTCTCGTGTTTTGAAGCCGGATTTGGTAAAACGTTGCTCTGATCACCTAAGCGGAATGGGTGGTCCCCATTAGAGGTTCACGGCGCCATAAGCTCGTTGAACAGGCTTTGTGTGAAATATAACAGTGTAGGACTGCTTTTAGTGTCCTGGTGGCACAGAGGTAGCATTCCCTGGTCACAATTATAAGATTGTGGGTTCAAATCCTGGCGGGGTGAGGTGTTGATTATCTGTAGAAGTCCGCTTGCCTTATTGGGCCAATGAAATATAAATGGATTCTCGTGTTTTGAAGCCGGATTTGGTAAAACGTTGCTCTGATCCCCTAAGCGGAACGGGTGGTCCCCATTAGAGGTTCACGGCGCCATAAGCTCGTTGAACAGGCTTTGTGTGAAATATAACAGTTTGTTTAGGGAAGACTATGGTCACAAGATGGCACTGGCCATCAGTCAGTCTGGGGTATAACTGGCCGGTCTTAGTACCAAAGTATGATGAGCCCTGTGATTGTTACTGGTGTGGAGGTGGAAAATCTGGTGTGCCCCAGAGTCAGTTACTGAGTATAGGCAGTGAAGTCGACATCCGTCTCCTCTCTCCTAAACCATAAGTATCGAGTGTTAGTGTACTCTTACTGCTCCAGACCCCAGAGTTATTACATTTTATATGGTAATGTTTAGGATGTAGTAGTACAAGATTTTTTTTATGGTGATATTTAGGATTTAGTGATTATATATTATAGTGGGATGGTTAGGATTTAATGTTCATTTATTATTACTTGTGAGTTTTCCGATTTCTTTTGTGTTGTCTATATTTTGTATAAATTCCGTCATCAGCTTTGGTTATATTTTTGTAAATATATAGTAAGTTTGACTTTTAAGGTAATTTTCCTTATTAAACAGGTTGAAGAATTTGTTATGGAAGGGGCAGGTTAAAAAACTCGCCCTGTAACGTAACATGTGGGGGCCTGTCCGGGAGCTGATGACAAATTTTCACGAGTTTTATACAAAATAGGTTTTGAATTGTGAATAGTGAGTTTTGCTGAGGTTTAACCGATTAGTTTATTTCTCTGCGCTGTGGTATTGTATGTATATTGGGTAGTGATGGAATTTGAGCGAGAAACATTTGCTGGTAATCCTAGTGTAGAGTACCTGAGACAGGTGCACTTAAGGAATGGGGATTGGATTAAATTGGCCCGTGAGCATAGGGCCCAAATTATACATCACTGGAGAAAGTTTGAAGTGAAAGATGCTGCTTTACGTTCAGCTTGTAAACAGAGGTACTTGACGAGTTCGCTTTATCATTGTGTGAGTTAGAGGGTGATTCTATGAATCATGCTGTTAGGATAATGGAACTGGAGTTAGAGAGGAAAAAGTTGGAAGCAGAGAGGGAAAAGTTGGAAGAGGATAGAGAAAAAAAAGAGCTCATGAGTTGCTTATGAAGGTAAAGGAAATACAATGTGTATTACAAAGAGAGGCAAGAGAAAGGGAAGCGAAATTAGACAAATAAAAGTTTCAGCTTGAATTAGAAAAAAAGAAAGCCCAGCATAGAGCAAGAAGACATTCAAATAATGAAATTGGGATCCCATTGTTTGATGTGACTAAACAGTCAAGGTTAGTTCCTAGGTTTGATGAAGATGATCCTGGCTATTTTTTCTGAGTTGTTAGAGTGGCCTAATGAGTATTGGCCTGTATTACTACAGTCAGTGTTGAGTGGAAAAGCTAGGTCAGCCTTTATAGCTCTAGAGGTGGCACAAAGTAAAGACTATAAGATAGCTACGGAAACTACACATAAAGCTTACCAACTGACCTCTGAATTTTATAGAAAGCAGTATAGAAATATGAGGAAACAAGATAACGAAAGCTATATTAAACTAGCACATAAGATTAGGAAGTTTGGGCTGAGTTAGTTGGTTTAAGGCTGCCTGAGCTGTCTTATGAGACATTAGTAGAATTAATATTACTGGAGCAGTTTAAGAAGGCAGTAACATTGGATATTAGGGTATACTTGGAGGAGAGAGATGTAGAGTGTTTGACTCAGGTTGTTGCCTTATCTGAAAATTACTCTTTAACTCATCGAGGTTTTTTTCGCAGGTCCCAGGCTCATACTGTACCGAGTAGAGGGGTGACTCAGTGTAAGGGTGGTATGTCTGGTGGAGTCTGTGTGTCAGGCCCAGCTCCGTGTGGCCCTGTGGAAAAGACTGGAAGTGGTGCCTCGTCCATGTCTAGGTATTCTGGAGTCTCTGGTGAGGAAGGACTAGTGTGTTACTATTGTCGACAGGTTGGTCATATTAGACGGCATTGTCCCAGGTTATCATTAAAGCAGGATAAAGCGAAGCAAAGTGTGATGACTTGTAGTCCTGTGGTTGGTAACCCCGGAAATAGTAGTGAGAAAAGGTTAACAGATTTGTTTGAACCTTTTGTGTTTAAAGGATCAGTTGGTATTAGGGTTGACTGTGAGAGTACTCCTGTGAGTGTGGAGGATACTGCAGCTGGCTGTAGTTTGGTACTGAGGAGTATTGTTCCTTTTCTGACGAAGGTTTTGACAGGGGAGAGTATTCTCTTGCAGGGAGTTAATCATGAACAACCGATTCCCCTCTTTAGGTTATACCTTGTGAGCGAGTTTGTCACTGTAGGGGTGAAGGATACTCTTCCTGTAAAAGGAGTGTCTTTCGTGATGAAAAATGACATTGCTGATAAGAAGGTTGTACCAGAACCTATTGTGATGGAGAAAGCCTGTGTTTGTTAGATACACTGAGGAGAGAGAATTCCGGCATTGTATCCTTCTTGTGATGTTACTAGGAGTCAAACGAGTGTGCAGAGAGAGACTGGTGATTTGGTTGAAGTTGAGGGTATTGATAGTTCCGAAACTTGCAGCCTGTTAGAAGATGGTGTAGACTTTGGAGGATTGTTCGAGAATAGCTTGAATGTCGGTTTTGGGGAGTCACATGAAGAGGTTGTGCCGCCTGATGTCACTATTCCTGATCTCGGAGAAGATCCTTTGGTGATGAAAAATGTACCGGTGGACAGGGATATGTTGGTTGAAGCTCAGCAAGATGACCCAAAATTAACGACGTTGCTACTAAGAGCATTGGATGTGAAGGATACTCATGAAACCCCTGTTTATTACTATGTTGATAGGGGAGTTCTTATGCGTAAGTTCAGACCAGTTGATGTTTCTGGAGATGAAACATGGGAAGTCCATCAAATTGTAGCTCCGTCATGTTACCGGAAGGATATCTTGAGCTTAGCACATGATTTTTTGGGGCATCTGAGGGTTAACAAGACTTATGAGAAAATTATACCTAACTTCTTTTGGCTTTGGTTGAGGAAGGATGTATCTGATTAATGTAAACTTGCCATGTGTGCCAGGTAGCTGGAAAACCTGACCAGTTGATTATGCCAGCACCCTTGAAACCCATTCCAATTATAGATGACATCTTCAGTAAAGTAATCATTGAAGTAGTTGTCCCTTTGCCAAGAACGAAAAAAGGGAATCGGTTTTTATTAACAGTTATGTGCTCTGCTACGACATATCCTGAGGTATTCCCGTTAAGAAGACTTACTGCCCTAGCTGTTGTTGCTGCTCTAACCAGGTTTTTTCACTTAGTATCGTGTGCCTCGCGGTGTTCAATCTGATCAAGGGACGAATTTTACTTCTAAAGTGTTCAAACAAGTTCCTGTTGGATCATCGTCACCTAAAGGTCCAACCGCATTGCCTCCGTTACTTGCTGGCTGTGTGCCACCGAGAGCGAGCAAGTACTGTCCGAGAAAAGCAAAACCTTGAACATTAAACACTACGGAAAGATTAAGAATGAACAAACACAAAATCAAGATTGGAACATGGAATGTGAGGACATCATATATGAGGCTGATAAGTAGGCAAATGTTTTTAGGGAAATGAAAAGATTTCAGTGGGACATTCTGAGATTAAGTGAAGTAATGGTACAAGAGCATAAGACATAATTCTATACATAACCTTGAAAAAATTAGTAGAAACCTAAATTTTTCACGAGAGATTCAGAATAGCATACTTATTGCCTTAATACAAAGTTCTGCATGTTCCACCCTGAGGCATTTTCAAAATTTAAGATGGCCGCCATCACATTTTGATAACAGGGGAAAAACAATAATATCATAACTGTCCTACCAGAGGTCTTAGAACAATGATTCTGCTGTTTAACGCTATTTTTTGTGTATGCTTAGTTCATTCAGGCAATCAGAACTTAAGTTTAGAATGAACTAATGGAAAAAAAATAATATGACTCCCTACGAGGTTAGAAAATGGCTCCTAGTCAGCAACCCACTCTTATGGATGATCTAATAGAAGGTGCAGCCACTCAAAGCAGAAACGGCAAGCTTTATATTGAATTTTTAAAGCAAGTGTCTCCTATTAGTGCTTTATCAAAGCAAAAAAGAACGGGGGATTAAGATTTACACCTTCATGCAATCAGTGAAATGATTCCCTTTTTCAGGCTGCTGGTCATATCGCTTATGTAAAATCTGCTCGCCAGTACCTTGATCAGGTGAAGAGTTTGACTGATATTGTCTCTTGAACAATACAGTGACTTCACTGAGAAAGGTTACTTTACCATTCGAAGGCCAGAAAAGTTTTGGAGTAGTAACTTTACTTATCAAACAATTGAACAAGATCTGATGAGGTTGCTGAATATCTCTGGTAGTGTGGTCCATGGTCGGGGAATAACAGACAGCACGCTCACCAAATGGGTGCATGCCATACCCCGTTGTATTACAATCTGCAATGCCCTGGTGAACTTCTGTAGAATCCATTGTCACACACCCGAGCAGCACGTGTACCTGCGCACCAGCACTACAGCTAAAGATACAGTACCAAAGACAATGAAACCTTCCTTCACAGGCTACATAATACATTCTCCATTCTCATATGGAGAGTATAACTCATTGGTCTACATAGCAAGTGGTGTCGTTGCAGACAAGTGTGTAAATGCATATCAAGCATTTGATAAAAGAGTCATGAAAAAGACTACAAAGAATGTCATGGCAAATATCCTCAAGTCGAAAGTGAGTGTCCAACTTCGGGCTCCTGATGGTGCTCACTTTGTCCCTGACGGAGGTCACCGCCTCCAAAGCTTGCCACCGATGTCCAGGTCTGGAAGCATTATGTGTATAATTGAAAATTATGGACTAAGATCATAGTAGTGTTTGGCGGATATAGCAATGCGTTATCAACAAAAGCTACATAAGAAAATAAGGAGTCTGCAATAGGCCGGTTGGCCTGTGCATGGCAGCTTCTGTCGAGAGTTACTACCACTCTCTATCATCCATGAATCTATCTAGCCTTCTTTTGAAACTTTCCAGAGTTCCCGCACTTACTACAAAGTTGCTAAGCTTGTTCCACTCGTCCACCACCCTATTTGTGAACCAGTTTTTTCCTATCTCCCTCCTAAACCTAAACTTATCCAACTTGAATCCGTTGCTCCGAGTCCTATCCTGCTCGGATATTATAAGAACTTTATCTATAACCCCTTTATTGATTCCTTTCACCCACTTAAATACTTCTATCATATCTCCCCGCACTCTTCGTCTTTCTAGGGAATGCAAGTTAAGTTTCTTTAGCCTATCCTGATATGGAAGGTTTCTAAGTCCCGGAATCATTTTTGTCATTCTTCGCTGCACCGACTCTAGTGAATTTATATCCATTCTATAATAGGGGCACCAGAACTGAAACGCATTATCGAGGTGTGGCCTGACTAACGCAAGATATAGTTGCAATAAGACCTCTGCACTCTTGTTACTTACACTTTTAGATATAAAACCCAATACTCTGTTTGCCTTATTTCGAACATTAACGCACTGTTTTCTAGGCCGTAGGTCCGGGCTTACAAGTACCCCTAGGTCTCTTTCACAAGTCGACTTCTCTAGGTTGATGTTGTTAAGGCTGTATACATTATAAGTACAACATCGACGAGCAAAGCACATATTGTATTTTGAGTTGAAAATGAAAACCACTACATCATAAAAGGAACATTTGGGTAATAGCAGAAATAAGGGTCGATTAATTAGAGAACTAATGGTGAAACTTAAAGCCATCAGTGTGACGAATTGCATCGACTGCCATGGATTTAGCTCAAAGGAAAAAATCACCTGTTGTTCTTGGGACAACTGACACAGATTTGCTGGTGATGATGATCGCACAAGCCACCCCAAAAATGGATTTCCATATGCTCTTTGAACGGAATCGATTGCATGTGTATTGCAAAAGAGAAATGCAGGAAGCCTTTAGTAGCATCAGACATCATTTGCAATGATATCTGATGGTATTGATTGGGACTGCCTGGAGTCTTTTATCATCTTAATAGTACTCGTGATGCTGAAGCGCGAGTAGTCGAGTTTCTGCTCAAACAGTATGGAGGTGATAAATCACAGTCACTGGACAAACATCGCTCCATCATGTATTACCGATATATCCGCAGAGTATTCCTGTCCCCATCTGTCTTCAAGTTAAAATCACTTCCGCCAACTTCTGCAACTGCAAAGTTCCAAAATTTTAGAACAGAGAGAGGGGCTGCTCGTTCCCATGGAGACTGGTAAGCCAGTTGCTCCAGGGAAAGTTTTGAAAAATATATCTGAGGCTGCAAGTGAGGGTGTGGTAAATCATGTGGGTGTTAAAAGGCACAATTGTAAACATTCTCGCACCCATCATGAACAGACCGATGACGATGATGATTAATTTGTCATTTATATGACAATTATATACTGAATTCTTCACATAATAAACAAAATATTCACATTATTTTGATATTTAAGTGTTCTTTTTTTCGGAATTTGAAGCAATATTGTTTTCTTTTCCCAGAGGAGATATGATCCAAACTGTCACTGAAATAGTATTACATTTTGCTCCGATTATTATGTAATAGAGTGAGTGTGTCACCAGTGATTTATCAGAGTAGTTTATTGCCAAAAATATTTAGATATTTTAGCATAGAATGATATATAATTTTCAATCTTATTCTCATTTTGACTACTTACAACTTATCACAAGTATATGAATGGGGTGTAGGTATAAAAGATGTTAAATATAAATTTGACAATGGTGGCCATATTGAATGTAATTTACTTATATGAATGTAAGAGATTTTTTACCCTTGTAGGCACAATCATTGTTCTAAGTAGAATAAAATTTACAATAGACATAAGTCATCTGAAGATCAAAGTGGATTTAGAAAGGGAATATGAAGAAATGAAAGTTAATGGTAGAGTATTATCAAATAATCACTAAGCAGATTTAAAATGCTCTTATCGCTGATAGTTAGGAGGCATTACAAAAACTCGTTAACAGATTAGTGGAAAAAAGTGACAAATGTCGGTTTACAGTTAATGCTGTAAAGACAAAAAATAACTGTTGTTTCCAAATTGGAAATAAATCCAAAAACAAAATTTTTCGATGGCAACAGAACTAAAGTGGAAAATTTTGTGTGCTTACATAAGAACAAAAGAAAATAAGGAGTCTGCAATAGGCTGGTTGGCCTGTGCATGGCAGCTCCTGCCGAGAGTTACAACCACTCTCTATCATCCATGAATCTATATAGGCTCCTTTTGAATCTTTCCAGAGTTCCAGCACTTACTACAAAAGTGCGAAGCTTGTTCCACTCGTCCACCACCCTATTTGTAAACCAGTTTCTTCCTATCTCCCTCCTAAACCTAAACTTATCCAACTTAAATCCGTTGCTCCGAGTCCTATCCTGCTCGGATGTTATAAGAACTTTATCTATATCATCTTTATTGATTCCTTTCACCCACTTAAATGCTTCTATCATATCTCCCCGCACTCTTCGTCTTTCTAGGGAATGCAAGTTAAGTTTCTTTAACCTATCCTGATATGGAAGGTTTCTAAGTCCCGGAATCATTTTCGTCATTCTTCGCTGCACCGACTCTAATGAATTGATATCCATTCTACAATAAGGGCACCAGAACTGAACCACATAATCGAGGTGCGGCCTGACTAGCGCAAGATATAGTTGCAATAAGACCTCTGCACTCTAATTACTTACACTTCTGGATATAAAACCTAATACTCTGTTTGCCTTATTTCGAACATTAACGCACTGTTTTCTAGGCCGTAGGTCCGGGCTTACAAGTACCCCTAGGTCTCTTTCACAAGTCGACTTCTCTAGGTTGATGTTGTTAGGGCTGTATACATTGTCACTATTTGTTCTTCCAATATTAAGTACGCTGCACTTGCTGGTGTTGAATTTCATTTGCCATTTTTCAGACCACCCCTGCAGTTTATTTAGATCCTCCTGTAATGCATTTGCATCCTGCCCTGAATTAATCTGCCGCCCTATTTTGGTGTCATCCACAAATTTGCTTATGTCACTGCTCATCCCAATATCTAGATCGTTTATGTAGATTATGAACATGAGTGTCCTAGTACTGACCCCTGGGGAACCTCACTGGTTACACGGCCCCACTCGGATTTCACACCATCTACGTTGACCCTCTGCGTTCAGTCGGTGAGCCATGATTTTATCCAATTTAAAAATTTTCCCTCGATACCATGAGCCTTAATTTTTCTGAGAAGCCTCTGATGCGGTACTCTGTCAAATGCTTTGCTAATGTCTAAGTAAATAACATCGTGATTTTCGTCATTATCTACTACCTCGAAGATTTTCCTAAAAAAACGTCAGCAGATTTGTTAGACAAGATTTTCCCTCTGTAAACCCATGTTGCGAGTCGTAGATTAATTTGATTTTCTCTAGATGCGATCGGATGCTATCTGCTATAATTGATTCAAGAAATTTCCCCACTACTGACGTCTAACTGATCGGCCGGTAATTTGACGCTGATGCTCTGTCTCCCTTTTTGTATATGGGTACTACAGTTGCCTGTTTCCACAAGTCTGGCACAACTCCGGTGTCTAATGATTTTGTAAATAAATTTACATGGGGTCCGCTAATCTGTTCCCTACACTCTTTCAAGACTCGAGGGAAAATTTAGTCCGGCCCTGGGGATTTTTTCTTCTTTAGTTTATTTATCCTCTTAAGAACATCCTTTTTTCTGTTAGTGATATTCTTTAATTTCTCTTCTTCCTTTCCCCTAAATATCAGTTCCATCTCTGGAATTTCCTCGCGAATTTCTTCTGTGAAAACTGATAAGAAGTAGTTGTTCAATGCTTTGCTTATTTCTCACTGCCATTTATCACTTCTCCCCTCCCTGACTATAAAGGCCCAACTTTGTCTTTGACTTTTGTTCTATATACCTGGAAAAATCCCTTGGGATTCGCCTTGGATTCTCTTGCTATTTTGACTTCATAGTCTCTCTTTGCTTTCCTTACATTTTTCTTGACATTCCTAGATAGTTCATTATACCTATTTCTGAGCTGCTCCTCCCCTCCCTTTAATTTCTTATAAATTCCTTTCTTTATTCCTATGTCATGTTTAAGTTTTCTGGTCATCCACCTTGGCTCATTCTTATTTGACCTAATTTTTCTGTATGGTTTACTTTGTTCTTGTGCTTTTTGTAGTATACTAGTCAATAATATATTATAATCATCATCAATTGTTGTGTCATCTATGACCTCAACCCTTCCTACTGGGGACTGATATGACTGTTCCTAGGTGACCTCACCTAGGTACCTTCTTAATCCCTGATAATCCGCCAACCGAAAGTTTGGGACTCTGACCATATTGTCATTGTTTTTGTTTCCAATTTAGGGTGAACCCAATTTCTCTGTGATCACTGTATCCTAGTTCTTCCCCTACTGTGATATCTCTGATAATATTTTCTTTATTTGTTAATACTAGGTCTAATATATTGTCACCTCTAGTAGGTTCTGTAATTAGTTGTTTCAAAAAATTGTCCTGTACTGCTTCTAGGAAGTCTTCAGATTCATAGTCACCTACAATGTTGTCCCAGTCAATATTTCTGAAGTTGAAATCCCCCATAATGCACAGGTTGTTATATTTTGCTGCCCTACTCATTTCCTGCCATATGGGCTGAGCTGCTTCTTTGCCCAGACTTGGGGGCCTGTAAATCACTCCCATAATTAGTTTTTCTCTTCCTTCCGTGATTTCTACCCATACAGACTCGGTTCCCATTTCACCCTTTATTGAATTATTAATACAAAATTTTAATGTATACTTGACGAAGAGTGTGACCCCTCCCCCCTTCCTACCTTCCCTGTCCTTGTGAAAAAGGTTAAGAACATAAGAAAATAAGGAGTCTGCAAAAAGCAGGTTGGCCTGTGCATGGCAGCTCCTGTCGAGAGTTGCAACCACTCTCTATCATCCATGAATCTATCTAGCCTTCTTTTGAAACTTTCCAGTCTTCCAGCACTTACTAAAGAGTTGCTAAGCTTGTTCCACTCGTCCACCACCCTATCTGTGAGCCAGTTTCTTCCTATCTCCCTCCTAAACTTAAACTCATCCAACTTAAATCCGTTGCTCCGAGTCCTAACCTGCTCGGATATTATAAGAACTTTATCTATATTCCCTTTTATTGATTCCTTTCACCCACTTAAATACTTCTATCATATCTCCCCGCACTCTTCGTCTTTCTAGGGAATGCAAGATAAGTTTATTTAACCTATCCTGATATGGAAGGTCTCTAAGTCCCGGAATCATTTTCGTCATTCTTCGCTGCACTGACACTAGTGAATTGATATCCATTCTATAATAAGGGCACCAGAAATGAACCGCATAATCGAGGTGCGGCCTGACTAGCGCAATATATAGTTGCAATAAGACCTCTGCACTCTTATTACTTACACTTCCAGATATAAAACCCAATACTCTGTTTGCCTTATTTCGAACATTAACGCACTGTTTTCTAGGCCGTAGGTCCGGGCTTACAAGTACCCCTAGGTCTCTTTCACAAGTTGACTTTTCTAGGTTGATGTTGTTAAGGCTGCATACATTGTCAGTATTTGTTCTTCCTATATTAAGTACGCTGCACTT
Source organism: Homarus gammarus (assembly GCA_958450375.1). Classification (NCBI taxonomy): domain Eukaryota; kingdom Metazoa; phylum Arthropoda; class Malacostraca; order Decapoda; family Nephropidae; genus Homarus; species Homarus gammarus. The sequence continues at coordinate 49,649 of CAUDMG010001622.1, read as the reverse complement.
GCTGGTGTTGAATTTCATTTGCCATTTTTCAGACCACCCCTGCAGTTTATTTAGATCCTCCTGCAATACATTTGCATCCTGCCCTGAATTAATCTGCCGCCCTATTTCGGTGTCATCCGCATATTTGCTTATGTCACCGCTGATCCCAATATCTAGATCGTTTATGTAGATTATGAGCATGAGTGGTCCTAGTAGTGACCCCTGGGGAACCCCACTGGTTACACGGCCCCACTCAGATTTCACACCATCTACGCTGACCCTCTGCGTTCTATCGGTGAGCCATGATTTTATCCAATTTAAAACTTTTCCCTCGATACCATGAGCCTTAATTTTTCTGAGAAGCCTCTGATGCGGTACTCTGTCAAATGCTTTGCTAATATCTAAGTAAATAACATCGTAATTTTCGTCATTATCTACTACCTCGAAGACTTTCCTAAAAACACGTCAGCAGATTTGTTAGACAAGATTTTTCCCTTTGTAAACCCATGTTGCGAGTCGTAGATTAATTTGCTTTTCTCTAGATGCGATCCGATGCTATCTGCTATAATTGATTCAAGAAATTTCCCCACTACTGACGTCAAACTGATCGGCCGGTAATTTGACGCTGATGCTCTGTCTCCCTTTTTGTATATGGGTACTACAGTTGCCTGTTTCCACAAGTCTGGCACAACTCCGGTGTCTAATGATTTTGTAAATAAATTTACAAGGGGTCCGCTAATCTGTTCCCTACACTCTTTCAAAACTCGAGAGAAAATTTAGTCTGGCCCTGGGGATTTTTTCTTCTTTAGTTTATTTATCCTCTTAAGAACATCCTTTTTTCTGTTAGTGATATTCTTTAATTTCTCTTCTTCCTTTCCCCTAAATATCAGTTCCATCTCTGGAATTTCCTCGCGAATTTCTTCTGTGAAAACTGATAAGAAGTAGTTGTTCAATGCTTTGCTTATTTCGTCACTGCCATTTATCACTTCTCCCCTCCCTGACTATAAAGGCCCAACATTGTCTTTGACTTTTGTTCTAAATACATGGAAAAATCCCTTGGGATTCGCCTTGGATTCTCTTGCTATTTTGACTTTATAGTCTCTCTTTGCTTTCCTTACATTTTTCTTAACATTCCTAGATAGTTCATTATACCTATTTCTGAGCTGCTCCTCCCCTCCCTTTAATTTCTTATAAATTCCTTTCTTTATTCCTATGTCATGTTTAAGTTTTCTGGTCATCCACCTTGGCTCATTCTTATTTGACCTAACTTTTCTGTATGGTATATTTTGTTCTTTTGCTTTGTGTAGTATACTAGTGAATATATTATTATCATGATCAATTGTTGTGTCATCTATGACCTCACCCCTTCCTACTGGGGACTGACGTGACTGTTCCCAGGTGACCTCACCTACGTACCTTCTTAATCCCTGATAATCCGCCAACCGAAAGTTTGGGACTCTGACCATATTGTCATTGTTTTTTGTTTCCCGATTTAGGGTGAACCCGATTACTCTGTGATCACTGTTACCTAGTTCTTCCCTTACTGTGATATCTCTGATAATATTTTCTTTATTTGTTAATACTAGGTCTAACATATTGTCACCTCTAGTAGGTTCTGTAATTAGTTGTTTCAAAAAATTGTCCTGTACTGCTTCTAGGAAGTCTTCAGATTCATAGTCACCTACAATGTTGTCCCAGTCAATATTTCTGAAGTTGAAATCCCCCATAATGCACAGGTTGTTATATTTTGCTGCCCTACTCATTTCTCGGTACATACAACCGCTCTCAGTAAGTCTATTTTATTTCTAACGCTCCTACTGTTTGTATAGTATACATTTAAGCCTACCCTTCCCTGGTCTTGTTTTCCCCCTTGTCCTAAGTAACTAATTTTACTTCCCAGGACCTGCTTGTTTTTTGACTCCCACTTTCCCCGACCTCTCTCTACTGGCAACCCCCCCCCCCCCTTTGGAGTGACAATTTCACGCTCCAGGGATGCAGACAACGTCTTTACCCCCGCACGAGACAAGTGCACTCCGTCACGACTGTACAGGTAGTCTTTGCCATAGAATCGTTGCCAGCTATCAATGAATGCCCAACCATTGTTTGCACAATGTTTTTCCAGTCGGCAATTTATAGCAATTGCCCTGGACAGCCATTCGCGACCAACTCCTCTTCTAGGCAAGACACCACATACTATCGGGATCCCTCCCCTATCACTAATCTTCCCCAGCGCCTCCCTATACCTCTTGAAAAGTTCCTCACTCCTAACCCTTCCTATGTCGTTTCCTCCCACACAAAGACACACTACTGGATTGATACCCTCCCCTGACAAAAGCCTGTTAAACCTCTCAGCTTCATGCTCTATCCCAGCCCCAAGAAAACACACCCTAGTCCTACGTTTCCTATCTCTTGTACAAAAAGCCCTATCTAAAAACCTCACCTGGCTGTCCCCAGCTACCACGACCTTACCTCTGGGCAGGGTTTGCACAACTGCCCTTTCCTCTACCTTCACCACACTTCCCTGCCTCTTCTCTTCCTCGCCAGCTTCCTCCAGCACCTGGTAGGGGTTCCTACATTCCACACCCTGTTCAGCTTTCCTGAGCCTGACCCTAGTCCCCTTGGAGACAACCACTCTCCACGCCTGCTCCCCCTTCGCAGGTGTCCTGCTAGACAGGACACCTACCTGAAGGAGTTCAGTCCTAAGGGCTTCATTTTCCCCCTTTTGAGTGTCAACCTCACTCTTCAACTGCCCCAGCTGCCTTAGCAGAGTGGCCAAGAGGTCGTCTTTCCCCACACTACTCTCCTCTTCCCCCAAGACACAACGATCCAAGGCGGCCATTTTCCTTGGTCACTACGGGAGAACTTGGGGACCCGTCCTTCTCCAAGCTGGGTCAGGTAGCAACTTGGGAAGTAACATTTGCTGTGATGATAGATGTATAGATGCTATTATAACAAGAATATGTCAAACGAAAACAGCAATTACTAATCTAAAAACCAAATGAAATGGCTATTAACTTCAGTTTGAGAAAAAGGTTGCTGAAAGGATAAATATAGCGAGAACTTTTGTATGGATCAGAAGTGCAGATACTTTCAGCAGACACCAGCACAGGAAAACAAATTTAAAAGTACTAAAGTTAGCAAAAACTTCAAGAAAAATACTTGACATGTACAAAAAAAGATAGATACTTTGATCATATAATTAAGGATTAGGGGATAATAAAAAAAAATAATGAGCAAAGTTGAGGGTAGGAGGGCCAGGGGAAGGCAGAGACTGGGATGGATGAATGAAATTAAAAACTGGGTCCCCAAAGGGAAACAAAACCTTGGAGGATTGGTAAAAACATCCAGAGAACGTTTAGAGTGGAGGACTGTGGTCGCCAACCCTCAGATATGAGACGGTACTCTTCATTAATTGATTGAACATATAAGTGAATGGCAGATAAAAGAAGCCGTACACTGTAACATGCTGTTATTTTCGTGGCTCGGTATTGGATGTTGTGCTAGTTTACATGATACATCGATACACCATGTAAAGTTCCCTCCAGAAATAGACTAATATATTTCAAGTGACCGTTCTTTGAAAATTATTTGTTACGTTGCCTTAACCTCTGCTCTACAATCTGGATATTTCAGATATCTCAGTTCAGTCGCCGGTCCTCAACAAACCTCGATAATAACAGTTGCTTGTTATTATTCTTTTATTATTAACGCTCACTAAAAACTTTTGCTTGGATTACGGTAATTAAGCTAATTAATCTTTTTACATGTAAGATTAAATATGGAAAATAATTTGGATATACGGTAGATTTTTTTAGGATATGAACATTTCTTCTTTGCGGAATTCAGAGATACGCTGAAGTACTCAGTGTTTAACCTGAACCTGACACGCTCACTGCACTGTACTGTACATCAGCAACCTCAGAGCGAGGCACACAATGACCATATATAACCAAATAACCCGTCAGTAAATCTATGATATCAACAAGCTAAGCAAGGGTATGGTTAAGGGCGTCACCTACACAATATAGCGACAGGAAACTCTTACAACCTAAACACCCGCCCGTCTAGACACACCAACACCATCCTGACGCGGCAGGTCGCATGCACCTGAAGGTACTGAGTTCCTATAAGGAGATTAGAGATATTACAGGGTAAGTTACACCCTAATGTAGCGTTAGGGATGGTTTTGTGACCCCGATGGTAAGGGGTGTTGACGACTGTAGCGGGATAATGTATGGGTTCCAGCTAATACTATCACTGTTCGGTTTATGTAAGCGTGTTAAATGGACTAAAAATGAAGTATACATATATATATATATATATATATATATATATATATATATATATATATATATATATATATATATATGTATATATATATATATATATATATATATATATATATATATATATATATATATATATATATAATTTATTATTTTTATATATTATATATATATATATATAATTTATTTAATTTTTTTATATATTTATATATATATATATATATATATATATATATATATATATATATATATATATATGTATATATATATATATTTGCTGATAACCACCAGGAAAGAAGAAAACCCGAAGGTCTCAAGCGCTTTCCTGTAATTCACATCTTCAGGGGTGAGTACTCACCCCTGAAGATGTGAATTACACGAAAGCGCTTGGGAACTTCGTGTTTTCTTCTTTCCTGGTGGTTATCAGCATATACCTAGATCACGCGCACCTACAGTGATTTACTTGCATATATATATATATATATATAATTTTTTTTTTTTTTCTCGGGGATTAGCCCACCCTGGCACAGGTCACTGACCCATATCGGGGCCGGGGGGGGGGATATAATAATAATAATAATATTAATAATAAAAATAATAATAATAATAATAATAATAATAATAATCATAATAATAATAATAATAATAATAATAATAATAATCATAATAATAATAATAATAATAATAATAATTCATAGCAAACAAAATTTATAATAAAACATACAAAATTGAAAATTAAATAATAAAATAATAATGATAATAATAATAATAATAAAGAAGTACAAAAATTAAAACAGATCAAAAGCGAGAAACAATACGTATGTTGTGGTTGTCAATAGTACGAGAAACAATTGAGACCCTGCAATTGTGTGTGTATGAGGCAGAAAGTCAGATCAGCAACCTGGGACTTGGTCACAATTTATTTGATACCACATGGCATCAGGGTCTACCATTAGACAATACCTTATGCTTCCAATATCTTCCCAGTTTTTAAAGCTATTAATGATTTTTTTCAGTATTCCACGACACAAATTTTATAACCACACAATCAGTTACAGATGTACACTGAGAACCAGATCATGATACAACCTCAGCCAGTTGTATGATGTTGTAAGCTGCATTTTGAGTTCACCCTCAGCAGTGTCCTAGCAAGACAGCGTCCTCAATAAGGTACCAAATAATTGTACACTATCAGCCAGTGTCGAGGATGGTGCAAAATTTCTCACCAAATTTGCAGATGAGGTCATGGTGATGGTCAGAGAGAGCCGATATGTGTTGAGCGCTTCTTGATATGTGGAGTAGGAAGGGGAGAAAATAATCTTACATGCCCACTTTTTCAATTTTTTATGGTGTTCCGTTGTGTGGCATTTAGGGGGGAAGACCAGGCAGGGGAATCCGTGTGCAAGAACACCGGGGGACTTGAGTCGACGGAGGAGGTGGAGCCGAAAACTGGAGAATTTGACAAATGTACTGACGTGTGTTTTCCAACTTAGTGACGCCGAGGAGCTTAGTGGAGTCCACAGTCGGGAGTGTGTTAGGGCCCAAAGCAATGGAGGTAGGTGGGACAGGGTCGGAGGAGAGGTTGATGTGCATAACCATGGTTTTGGTATGGTTGATGGTGACGTAGTTGTTGGTGGCCCAATTTTGGAGACTTCAGTAAGTCCTGGAGGGCGGTGTAGTCGGGAGCCGCTTTATTTGACACTGATCCCAATGGTGGAGTTGCCGACATATTTCCAGAGAGCAGAGGTTTCTCTTAGGGCATCATTGATAAGCATAAGGAAACAGAGCGGTCCCATCTTGGTACCTTGGGGGACGACATAGGTGAGCGACTGAAAAGTGGAGACAGTCTCTCGGAAGGGTACGGCTTGGCGTCGGTCACTAAGGGAGTCTGTAAGCCCCTCATACCACCATCTGTGAGGGAATTACTACACTACGTGTTTGCTGTTCAGCACCTCAGCGCATGTGACCTACGTAATCTCCACTGTAAACATTAATCTGTATATTCACTGTATGTGTCTTTTCCTTTCTCTAATAAAATCTTTTGTTACCCCCCTCCCATGTCTTTGTAAATAATAAGTAATTTTTGTCCAATGTATATTTTCACCCTTTGGGCTGCCGAATTTTTTCAGTAAACCGTTAATTGCACTAGGCAGCAAATTAAAAAAAAAAAATCCATAACATGGTTCAGAGCAGCTTCCTTTTGGTAATTTTGAGGTGCTGATTTCAAATCTGACAATAAAAATTCTCTGGCACGTACAGTTTATTTGTTATACAAAAAATTAATCTTACAAATACAAAAAATGAAAAATACTATTTTTCCTGTTATTCCTGTTACATTTTTCCACGTCATCACACTAAAATAAAAAAAAACGAAAACAACCATAAGACACAAAAAGTATTGAATTAGCCACTGTATGGGAATTTGTTATTTTATATCATCCTCTTCGGTGTTGTATTGTCCTCTGATTGTAAATAACAGCAATAGTCCTCCATCATGGCAGGACCCCATCTACCCTGGTACCTTTCCTCCATACGTCTAATGTCCTGCTGAAATCGCTCTCCCTGTTCAGCACTAACCGCCCCCAGATTCTCAGGAAAAAAGCCCTGCATCCTAAGCTTTTGTAGCTTTTAAAGAGTTCCTCTACAAGTTGGCAATAGTTTTCTTCCTTCTTGTTTCCAAGAAACCCCTTGACTACAGATGTGAAGGATTTCCATGCAGCTAGCTCATTTTCATTCAGTTTGTTTTCAAAGTCGTCATCACGAAGTAACTTTCTTATCTGTGGGCCAACAAAGATACCCTCTTTGACTTTAGCTTAATACACGAACCCATCATAAACCCTTCACAAAATTCTTCATTAGGGAGTATATTTAACGTTGCTTTTTCCTGGAACAAACTCTTCTCTCTTTGGCCAGTCCTTTGTGTTGTAGTGTTTTTCTGTTGCTTTGCTGTCCCATAAACACAGAAAAGAGCAATATTTCGAGAACCCTCCTTGAAGGCCGAGTAGAAGGTAATAAGCTTCAAATCGCCGCAGATCTGCCGTCTATACTCCTTGTATTTAATAGCCGTCAGTATTTTCTCCATACTATCATACGTTTCCTTCAAACTTACAGAATGCACTGCTGGAACTGAGGGCTTCTGGTTCCAATATGCAACAATACTGCTTTCAAACTAAACTTGGAGGAATCTATGAAAAGCCGCCATTCCATTGGGTCACGTTTTTCTCCCAACTCTGGCATCAGTCCATCTACACCAGAGGAAATCCTGCATACTGTAGAATGAAGATAATGTAATTTTCTTTTCCTAAATATATAAATCTTAGTCTGTTTCGCTCGCAAGTTTCATTCCTGCAGTCTTGATACTAAAAGTTCAGCCTGCTGTTTTGACAGACGGCGATCACCTACACGATCATTAAGTTCACTTTGTTCTATAAGATGTGGTTCATTGGAAGTCTGGTCAATGAAAAGAGGATCATGGGATGATTCTGGTATTTCCTCCTCAATTTCCTCATCAGAAGTTGAGTGCTCTTCTAATTAACCGGTGGTGTAGGTATAGGGAGGCCTTCTCCGTGAGAAACGGGCCTTATTGCCGGAAGTACATATGGATACTCAATTTGGTGAATTAATGCAGCCTCGTCGTTGTATTCTCTCCATTCTTCTGTTCAGTATTGCTGACCTTTCATTTAGAATATCCCGACCAACACAAGTACGTATCTTATATTCCTACACTACATATCATCAAAATGTTACGTGACTGATATTATTAATTGCCATATTTGAAATCAGCATCCCAAAATTAATAAAGTGCAACGTATTTGATCCATGTTGCCGAACCCTTGTCAACTAGTGTTAATAATAATAATAACAGTAATAATAACAATAATAATATCTTTTAGCAAATAATTGAATTATATTCTGAAATGTTTAAAGTTACGAAATTTTGTTTGCCATTTTTCAATCTTTTTCAAACATCTGAATTTTACTTTATGTAACATGTCCCAAAACACATAAGAAACGACCGACTATGGTGTTACAAAGACTATGGTGTTATACAGACTATGGTGTTATACAGACTATGGTGTTATACAGACTGGATGCTATAAAGACAATGGTGCTATAAAGACAATGGTGTTATACAGACTATGGTGTTATATAGACTCTAGTGTTATACAGACTATGGTGTTATACAGACTATGGTGTTATACAGACTATGGTGTTGCAATAGGGGTTTAAGTAGAAAGTATAGATAGATATTATAGTGATTGTAAAGAGAGGAAGTTTGGTAGTTTGGCCGGTTAGTTATTTAACTGGTAATATTATATTCGAGGGGGAAATCTTCTAAACACCACTCCAATACAGCTATTTATTATTCAACTGAATGACATGGACACATTAATAGAATATTATATTTACGTTACTATACAATGGATACACTTCCCACCGTAAGTAACTCATCCTTGAATCGCTCTGACAAAGACTCACGTGTGACCTGAAGGGGGCCCAGTGGCCGGGGAAGCTGTATGCAGGCGTTGCTGGACTCTGTCTCCTGTGGGAGACTACTAGCTGGGGCTCGGTACTGGGGAGGGGAAGTCTCCCTCTGGGGAGGAGCTGTTACAATGATGATCCAAATACTGCTAATTTTTATGCGAGAGAGCTACAGGTCCTTTTTATTGGCGTGAGCAGAAGATGTCGTCACTAATCTGGGTGTGTCTGGTCAGGTGACAGGTGTACTCACTGTAGGGTAGCTTTTTGAGTAGCACGGTCATGTCGCGTGTCAATGAGACTGACCTCTCTTGGGTCAGGTCTGGACAGCTAGTCCAGGTGTAGTTTTTTAGTAACACGGTCAGGTCTTACTCTCAGTGTAGGGTGTGTCAACCTATGTGGGCTACCGCGTGGGAATCTACTTACTGTTATATGTGTTGTATTTCTCTGGGCTGTAAGCTGTGGTCTGATAAACAATCATTACAGTGTTATACAGACTATCTATAGTGTTATAGAGACTATGGTGTTGTAGAGACTATGGTTTTATACAGACTATGGTGTTATACAGACTAACTATAGTGATATATAGTCTTTGGTGTTATACATCCGGATTTAAGTTGGATAAATTTAGGTTTAGGAGGGAGAGAGGAAGGAACTGGTTCACAAATAGGGTGGTGAACGAGTGGAACAAGTTTAGCAACTTTGTAGTAAGTACTGGAACGCTGGAAAATTTCAAAAGGAGGTTAGATAGATTCATGGATGATAGAGAGTGGTTGTAATTCTCGACAGGAGCTGCCATGTACAGGCCAACCGGCCTCTTGTAGGCTCCTTATTTTATTATGCTCTTCTTATATTCTTATGTCGCGTTTTTCAGACTAAGGTGTTATAGAGAGTATGGAATTACAGAGACTATAGTGTCATACAGACTATGGTGTTATACAGGCTATGGTTTTATACAGATTATGGTGTTATTCAGACTATGGTGTTATGGAAACTATGGTGTTATTGAGAGTATGGTGTTAACATAAGAACATAAGAATGGAGGAAACTGCAGCGGGCCTATTGGCCCATACTGGGCAGTCCCGTTTACACCCAACCCCTATTGCTCATATAAGCATCCAACCTATGTTTGAAGCTAATCAGCGTATTCGAGTTAATGATGATATTTGGTAACTTGTTTCATTCATCCACTACTCTGTTTCCAAACCAGTGTTTACCTATTTCACGCCTAAATCTAAATTTGTCTAATTTAAAACCATTGATACTAGTTCGCTCCTGGTTGGATAGTTTGAGTACCTTTGTAATGTCCTCATTGTTTAACCCTGCCTTCCACTTATACACCTCTATCAGGTCGCCCCTCGCTCTACTTCTCTCAAGGGAGTGCAAATTAAGATGCTTTAACCTATCTCTATACTCAAGGTTCTAATGCCGGGATTAGTCCTGTCATTCTCCTCTGAATTCTTTCCAAGGATTCTATTATCCATTCTGTAATACGGTGACCAGAACTGAACTGCGTAATCCAGGTGTGGTCTCACAAGAGCAAGATACAGTTTTAGGATGACCTCGCTAGTCTTGTAACTAACACTCCTTTGTATGAACCTATGTACTTTATAGCCTTGTTACGAGCAAAAACACATTGTTTACTTGGCTTAAGGTTCCTACTTATCATTACTCCTAAATCTCTCTCGCAGTCGGATTTCTCTATGGCATTAGGGTGTGTCATACGGAGGCGAATTTTTTTTTTTTGAGTTTGAAAAATCGGCCCATGGTATTAATGATGTAGTTCTATGTGCAGAATCATGTGATATCTTCCGATTTGAAAAGTTTTTATTTTTTGCTAGGTAAATTTTAACTTGAAATCTTATGAAAATTCAGTATTCCCACCCTTTTACCAACACCACTAAATAGCTTATTTAAAGTAAAGTAAATGTATCAGGTTAATTTATTAGGATGAAAATGATCCAGAATAGTGAAACGAATGATCTTGACACATTTATTAAATTTAATATTCCTTTAGAAAACAAAATCATCAAATACAAAAACCGGTTTTACTACTACGACCCGGTGTTGCTGCACACCATAGAGAACATGTCTTTCTTGCTTCTGTTTCTACTCATCACCTCCCTGCTGACCACCTGAGCTCGGATGTAGCCTTCCCTCCTCTCCTGGCTGTACACGTGACTGCTGGCCTCGCTCACTTGCTGTACACAACGCTCTATACTCTGGGTGTGCGAGGGCCAGGCAGGGACATGCATGGGGTTGTCCAGGAAAGCTCTGACTTGAACATTGGTGAGGCTGCAGGTAAGAGGGGGCTCACTGCCAGCCTAGATGTTATCCAGATCTATGAGATCAGTGAGGGTCTTGGCACCTAGATTGACTTCAGGAGTCTTCCTGACCCTGAAGGAATCGTCACCAACTGATTCGTCATGCCCAGATCCTCTCATAAGTCTCATATCCAAGATCTTTTTGACTGCCACTCTTCTCTCCTCCTCATCCTTACTGCAGAGCATTGTCTGCAGAACTGCCTCGGGATGAGCATACCAGGAAGATCTCCTCACAGTCTGCTCCACAATCTGAACAACCTTCCTTGGCTGACTCCTCAGGAGCTCAAGCTGGAAGAGAACATGCCTCGGACCTTCGGAGAACGATGACTTGACCTTGGTGTTAAACCAATTTGGCAAGTAGACGCTCATGATGAATTGGACAATAAGTCTCAGGTTGTGAAGCTGGTTCCCTTTCAGTTTATGATGAGCGACCCAAATTCTGCTGAACCTGAGAGCCGTTGTGAGCCACCTAGAATGTGAGACTGGACCTATCTGCAGGTAAGCAAGTCTATCAGACATGACCCCAGTTTTGATGGCACTGCAAATCATGTAACCATAGTACTGGTCAGTACTCAGGTCGTCAATGACAGTATGTGCAAGCTCAACGAGTGGAGGGCCAACTGTGATTTTTTCAAAGCTCGGATTTATTTCTAACTCAGTGGCAGAGTCCAGCATCTTGCCAAGAGGACCAGACCATCTGTTGTTTGAAAGAGTCTTGCCATCCAGCTCCTGGATCAGATGTCTGAGTGGCAACTCGTTGGTGTGGAGGTCACAAACAATCCAGACCAGCTTCCTCCCAATCTTCCGCTCTATCCACTGTATGACCCCCCCTTGCCACCCTGTGTTCGTGTTGGTGCTGTCCCCTCCAATGGCCTGCAGGGTCTGGTCTACGTTCCTCTCTCTGAGCCAGTTCACAATGTTATCTGCCACTATCTCAGCTGGTTTCCTGATGTCATCTTTCTCTGGAGTGAAATGCCACAAATACTTCCCTCCTGGTTCACTGCAGCAGGAGTAGTGTTCCTCCTTCACCATGGCAGGGAACAACTTGTCAGAATCTCCAACTTTCATGAACACTTAAGTGTCATCCCTTCTCCCATCAAAGAACAAACAATTGATTCCATTTTCTCTTATCCCCTTATCAAACTCCTCTTCTAGGTTACTGACAAGTTTCGCCTGAGCTCTCCTTACTTTGCTATGATCTATCACCAGGTGAACATCATCAGGTGTTATCAAACCACCGTCAATCCAGGCAGCTGTTGCTATCTCTGCAGTTTCTCTGAGACCAGTGTGGTGTCGCATGCTGGCCAGAGCTATGCTCGGGATATCTTTCCTATTTCGAATCTTATGCCTGGAAGGTTTGGGATCATTATTTTCTGGGTTAGGGACAAAGTCACCATTCTCCTGGTCAGCACTCGGATCAGCCATGGAGAAGTCATTAAACTCTGAATCAGCTTGACTCCAATCATCGGCCTTTTTTACCTCACCCTGGGCCTTCTCAAGTCTCTTTTCCTCGGCAACTCTTCTCATCTTCTGTCTCTCTGTGGCAGCCTCCTGTCTCTTGGACTCCGGAATATCTTGGCTAGAAATCATGAGAGCCCCTATACTGCCAGTCTTCTCTCTCTGTGCTTTGACAAATGCCAGTTCGATCACAGGAATCTTCAATTAACGCTTGCAAATACAGGAGATGTGGGCCTCGGATTTACAGTCACGATCGCATCCAAACTCAGGACAGAGAACAATTGGGCACTTGCAAGTAATTATGTCAAATAACTGGTCCAGTTGCTTGGCAAAGCTGTCCTTAACTGCAAGTTTTCCTCTCCCAAGAGAGATATCTCTTGCCTTTTCCCAACTGGCCAGCAGTCTCTCACTAATCTTCTTCTGACTTGTTATGACTGGAGGCTTGAACTGAGCGTTAGCCAGAGTGTACTGTGCCAAGACAGCTTTGGTCATATCACTGGCAATGTCTTTGTTTGTGTAAGTTCTTTGGTTCTTTTCACTGATTTGCCTGATTAAAACACCGTATCTCAAAGCATCTCTCAATGTAGGCAACTCCCACTTCAGGAGCTCTCTCCCAGACCCAAGATAGTGACTGAGATGGCTGGATTTTTGGTTCCTCGTCCTGACACAAGCAGCCATCGCAAATATTATTAACTTATAAATGCATCAGAATCTGAAACAGAAAAAAATATTGTTAGTTGGGTTGTTAAAGAATGAAGTCAGAAAGCAATGTTCACTATTTAATTGTAATGCACTAATGCAGCTGTACGTTAGGTTTTCGATAAATTTCACGCTAAAATTTACCTCGCAAAAGGTTGCAAAATATTGAAACTGAAATTATTTTCTGTTTATATACACTAAAATCTACCAAAAAAGTGATGGGCCATTAGTTTTAGCTGATCTTCCCTCCTATGACACACCCTACTATGGTATCTGGCTTACATCTCCTATACTGAGTACTTTACATTTGTCCACGTTGAATTTCATCTGCCATTTTTCAGACCATTCGAAAAATTTGTTTAGATCTTCCTGTAGTTTTGCGGAGTCCTATTTTAGTGTCATCAGCAAATTTGCTTATGTTGCTATCTATGCCGATATCTTTGTCGTTAATCTATATAATAAATAATAATGGTCCTATTACTGAGCCTTGGGGAACTCCACTTGTGACGTTGCTCCAATGGGACTTAGTGCCATTAATGCTTACTCGCTGTTTCCTGTCCTGTAGCCACTCCCTAATCCATTTAAGGATATTACCTTTGATTCCATGTGCTTCTACCTTTCTAATTAGTCTTTCGTCGGGGACTCTGTCGAAGGCTTTGCTAAAGTCGAGATATACCACATCATAATTGTGCCCCTCGTCCACCTATTCGAAAACTGATGAAAAGAATGTTAATAGATTAGTTAGACATGAACGTCCGCTTGTGAAGCCATGCTGGGAATCATTGATCAATCTATGCTTCTCCAGGTGATTTCGAATAGAGTTTGAAATGATTGCTTCCAGTAATTTGCCTACTATTGATGTTAGACTGATTGGACAGTAGTTAGAAGATAGTGATCTATCCCCCTTCTTGAAAATCGGTATTACATTCCCTATCCTCCAGGATTCTGGTACTACACCTGTTTTTAAGGACATGTTTAACAACTTTGCTAAGGGCATACTAAGCTCTTCCTTACATTCCTTTAATACTCTGGCAAATATCTCATCGGGACTAAGTGACTTATTAGGCTTTAGTTTGTCTATTTGCTTGCTAACATCATTACTAGTCACTACTATCTCGCTTAATCTGTTTTCTTCACTATCTCTGAATCGAGTCGGTGCCCCGGGTATCATGTTTAAATTTTCGGTGGTGAAAACTGTTGAAAAATATTTATTCAAATTATTGCTCATTTCTCTGTGGTTATCAGTGAGCTCGCCGGTATCTGACCGTATTGGTCCAATCTTGTCTCGTGTTTTAGTTTGATACATTTGGTAGAATCCTTTGGGGTTTGTCTTCGCCTCCCTTGCTATCCTTACCTCATTATTACTCTTGGCTTTCATTATCTCGGTTTTAACCCTACTCGCCAATACCCTATAATAATCCCGGAGGTAAATTTCGCCACGATTTATCCTTCTACCTATAGCCTTCCTTTGGCCAATGATGTTCTTTAAATAATTAATTATCCACTTAGGGTCATTGTTGTCTGATCTGAGTTTTTTGTAGTGTATGTTCTGCCTTTGTGCATTAAGTAACTCATTATTTAAATTGTCGTGGAACTCGGCAATCTCAGATCTCATTATCAGGTCGGTGTCATTTGTCAGGTTCACAGCCAAGCCCGACACCCCCTCTCTCAGCTGCCTCTTTAAACTGTCAAAGTTTGCCCTTCTGAAATCTGGTACTTCAGTGGAATTTTCCTTACGTCTACCCTGAAAATCTTACTGAATCTAATTTCTTTGTGATCGCTGTTTACAAGTTCGTTCCCTACCTCGACATTGCTAATGAGGTTTTCTCTGTTTGACAGAACTAAATCGAGTATATTATTACCCCGGGTGGGTTAGGTTATATTTTGATTTAGAAAACAGTCCTGGATCGTCTAGAGATAATCCTCTGATTCTGAGTTACCTGTAAGGTCAGTCCAATCTATTTGGCCAAGGTTAAAGTCGCCTACTATACAGACTTTGTTGTGTATGGAAGCCCTGCACATTTCATCCCAGATAAGTCGCTCATTGACTCTATCAAGATTGGGAGGTCTATATACTACTCCTATGATTAATTTTTCCCTACCGTCGATTAATTCTATCCAAATGGTTTCTGTATTCCGCTCAGTTTTTATTTCCTTATTTATTTCACACTTCAGATTATCCCTAACATAGATTGCTACTCGGCCTCCTTTCCTGGTCTGCCTATCGGTATGGAACAGTTTGTAACCCGCAATTTGGTATTCGACAGGTAACTCACGTGAGTCTAGGTTGATCCATGTTTCAGTGAATGCTATTATATCGATTTTCTCTGTACATACCAAGGCCCTAATATCATCCATTTTGTTTCTCATACTTCTACTGTTCGCGTAGTATACATTTAAGTTAGTCGTGTTCTGAGTCCTCCCCTTACAGCGTTTAGTTTTAAACTCCCTGTCTAATTTTGTTTTGTCATCATTCCTAACACTATTTCCCTACCTGCAGAAGATTTAATTAGTTTATCATCCTGAGAGAGAAGAGAAAACTGTCAGTAGCAAGAACCCTCACCATGAATGACCATGATTTAAATTACCTACAATAACAATCACACAACGAGGCACTTGGGAAGAAAACCTTGTCTTGGCCAAGGTCACCAGAAGGCCCCTTCCTCCCTTCCTTCATTTTCTCTCTCTCTCTCTCTCTCGCCACCTGCTGTGCGGACTTGATACGCTTGTTGAGACTATAGTGTTATAGAGAGTATTGTGTTATGCAGAATATGGTGTTATAGAGAGTATAGTGTTATACAGACTATGGTGCTATACAGACTATGGTGATATACAGACTCTGGTTCTACACAGACTAACTACGGTGTTATACAGACTATCTATAGTGTTATACAGACTATGGTGTTGTAGAGACTGTGGTGTTATAGAAACTATGGTGTTATACAGACTACGGTATTATACAAATTATTGTGTTATACAAACTAACTATAGTGTTATACAGACTATGGTGTTATACAAACTATGGTGTTAGACAGACTATGGTGTTATACAGACTATGGTGTTAAACAGACAATGGTGTTATACAGACAATGGTGTATATAGACTATGGTGTTATACAGACGAAACTATAGTGTTATAAAGACTATGGTGTTAGCTGGTATAATATAGGACTAACTGTCTGTCTGTCTGTTTGTCTGTTCTGGGCAGCCGAAACGGCACATTCGATTTTCATCAAACTTGGTGGAAAACTTGCAAAAAATTCGTAGAGTGGAACAAACCTGGTCCCATGTCGATGGTTTCTTTAAGAAGGCATTAATTAACCATTTTATTAAAGATGGAAAACGATGCAAGTCTAAGGACTTGGCGCACCCTAATTAACCATGCAAGTCTACGGACTTGCCGCACCCTCATTCGCTGTACTCTGTCAGCCGGATACAATACAGTACAATACCATACAATACCATACCATACAATACAATAAACAACATAATTGTATAGACATGTAAGACTCACAACTTAATAAGATATCCGAAAGACATTAGTTATTGAAAATGTGATTAAATGTTTTGTTATTTTATCCGGTGTGAAATTTATCGGTATTGGTGGTACAATCCTAATGGTCTCTAATCCTGTTAATTGGGTGAGGTTAATCTGGGTTTATTGAGATTAAAGAAAAGGTGTGGGTTCATTCTACCTGTATTAGTCTCAGGTACGACCCTTATTGTAACAGTCACGACCATGATTATAACAACCAGGACCATAATTATAACAACCACGACCATGATTATAACAACCAAGACCATGATTATAACAACCACGACCATGATTATAACAACCAGGACCATGATTATAACAAACAGGACCATGATTAAAACAACCACGACCATGATTATAATAACCACGACCATGATTATAACAACCACGATCATGATTATAATAACCACGACCATGAATATAACAACCACGACCATGATTATATCAACCACGACCATGATTATAACAACCACGACCAAGATTATAACAAGCACGATCACGATTATAAAAACCACAAACATGATTATAAAAACCACGACCATGATTAAAAAACCACGACCATGATTATAATAACCACGACCATGATTATAAAAACCACGACCATGATTATAACAACCACGACTATGATTATATCACCCACGACCATAATTATAACAACCACGACTAATATTATAACAACCACGACTAATATTATAACGACCGCGACCATAATTATAACAACCACGGCCATGATTATAACACCCACGACCATGATTATAACAACCACGATCATGATTATAAAAACCACAAACATGATTATAAAAACCACGACCAAGATTATAACAACCAAGACCATGATTATAACAACCACGACCGTGATTATAATAACCACGACTATGATTATAAAAACCACTACCATAATTATAACAACCACGACCATGATTATAAATACCACTACCATGATTATAACAACCACGACCATGATTATAACAATCACGACCATGATTATAGCAACCACGATTATGATTATAACAACCACGACAATGATTATAACAACCACGACCATGATTATAACAACCACGACCATGATTATAAAACCAACGACCATGATTATAACAATCACGACTATGATTATAACAACCACGACCATGATTATAACAACCACGATTATGATTATAACAATCTCGACTATGATTATAACAACCACGACCATGATTATAACACTCACGACCATGATTGTAACAGCAACGAATATGATTATAACAACCACGACCATGATTATAACATTCACGACCATGATTATAACAACCACAACTATGATTATAACAACCACGACTATGATTATAACTAGCACGACCATGAATATAACAACTACGACCATGATTATATCAACAACAACAATGATTATAACAACCACGACCATGATTAAAACAAACACGACCATGATTATAACAACCACGACAATGATTACAACAACAACGACCATGATTATAAAAAACACGACCATGATTATAACAGCCACGACTATGACTATAACAACCACAACCATGAATATAATAACCACTCCTATAAATATAACAAGCACGACCAAGAATATAACAACCACGACCATGATTATACCAACCACGACTATGATTATAACAATCACGAATATCAATATAACAACCACGACCATGATTATATCAACCACGACTATCATTGACAACCACGACCATGATTATAACAACCACGACCATGATTATAACAACCACGACCATGATTATAACAACCACGACTATGATTATAACAACCACGACCATGATTATAACAACCACGACCATGATTATAAATACCACTACCATGATTATAACAACCACGACCATGATTATAACAATCACGACCATGATTATAACAACCACGATTATGATTATAACAACCACGACCATGATTATAACAACCACGACCATGATTATAACAACCACGACCATGATTATAAAACAACGACCATGATTATAACAATCACGACTATGATTATAACAACCACGACCCCTGGTTATAACAACCACGATTATGATTATAACAATCGCGACCATGATTATAACAACCACGACCATGATTATAACACTCACGACCATGATTATAACAACATCGAATATGATTATAACAACCACGACCATGATTATAGCACTCACGACCATGATTATAACAAACACAACTATGATTATAACAACCACGACTATGATTATAACAAGCACGACCATGAATATAACAACTACGACCATGATTATATCAACAACGACAATGATAAAAAGAAACACGACCATGATTATAACAACCACGACAATGATTATAACAACCACGACCATGAATAAAACAAACACGACCATAATTATAACAAGCACGACCATGAATATAACAACCACGACAATGATTATACCAACTACGCCTATGATTATAACAATCACGACTATGAATATAACAACCACGACCATGATCATAAAAACTGCGACTATGATTATAACAACCACGACCATGATTATAAGAAACACGACCATGATTATAACAGCCACGACTATGATTATAACAACCACGACCATAATCATAACAACCACGACCATGATTATAAGAACCACGACTATGATTATGAAAACCACGACCATGATTATAACAACCACGACCATGATTATAACAACCACGACCATGATCATAACAACCACGACTCATGATTAAAACAAACACGATCATAATTATAACAACCATGACAATGATTATAACACAAAACGACCATGATTATAAAACTCACGACCATGATTACAACAACCACGAATATGATTATAACAACCACGACCGTGATTATAACAAGCACTACCATGAATATAACAACCACGACCATGATTATTACAACCACGACCATGATTATAACAACCACGACTTTGATTATAAAAACCACGACCATGAATATAACAACCACGACCATGATTATAACAACCACGACCATGATTATAACAACCACGACCATGATTATAAAAACAACGACCATGATTATAACAATCACGACTATGATTATAACAACCACGACCATGATTATAACATCCTCGATTATGATTATAACAATCGCGACTATAATTAAAACAACCACGACCATGATTATAACACTCACGACCATGATTATAACAACAACGAATATGATTATAACAACCACGACCATGATTATAACACTCACGACCATGATTATAACAACCATAACTATGATTATAACAAAAACGACTATGATTATAACTAGAACGACCATGAATATAACAACTACGACCATGATTATATCAACAACGACAATGATTATAACAACCACGACCATGATTAAAACAAACACGCCCATGATTATAACAACCACGACAATGATTATAACAACCACGACCATGATTATAACAAACACGACCATGATTATAACATCCACGACTATGATTATAACAACCACAACCATGAATATAATAACCACTCCTGTAAATATAACAACCAGGACCATGATTATACCAACCACGACTAAGATTATAACAATCACGAATATCAATATAACAACCACGACCGTGATCATAAAAACTGCGACTATGATTATAACAACCATGACCATGATTATAACAACCACGACTATGATTATAACAACCATGACCATGATTATAACAACCACGACCATGATCATAACAACCACGACTCATGATTAAAACAAACACGACCATGATTATAACAACCACGACAATGAATATAACAACCACGACCATGATTATAACAAACACGACCATGATTATAACAGCCTCGACTATAATTATAACAACCACAACCATGAATACAATAACCACACCTATAATCATAACAAGCACGACCATGATTATAACAAACACGACCATGATTATAACATCCACGACTATGATTATAACAACCACAACCATGAATATAATAACCACTCCTGTAAATATAACAACCAGGACCATGATTATACCAACCACGACTATGATTATAACAATCACGAATATGAATATAACAACCACGACCATGATCATAAAAACTGCGACTATGATTATAACAACCACGACCATGATTATAACAACCACGACTATGATTATAACAACCACGACCATGATTATAACAACCACGACCATGATCATAACAACCACGACCATGATTAAAACAAACACGACCATGATTATAACAACCACGACAATGATTATAACAACCACGACCATGATTATAACAAACACGACCATGATTATAACAGCCACGACTATGATTATAACAACCACAACCATGAATACAATAACCACACCTATAATCATAACAAGCACGACCATGATTATAACAACCACGACTATGATTATAAAAACAACGACCATGATTATAACAATCACGACTATGATAATAACAACCACGACCCCTCATTATAACAACCACGATTATGATTATAACAATCGCGACTATGATTATAACAACCACGACCATGATTATAACACTCACGACCATGATTATATCACTCACGACCATGATTATAACAAACAAAACTAAGATTATAACAACCACGACTATGATTATAACAAGCACGATAATGAATATAACAACTACGAACATGATTATATCATCAACGACAATGATTATAACAACCACGACCATAATTATAACAGCCACGACTATGATT
The DNA here is from genome assembly GCA_958450375.1 of Homarus gammarus. NCBI lineage: Eukaryota > Metazoa > Arthropoda > Malacostraca > Decapoda > Nephropidae > Homarus > Homarus gammarus. The sequence continues at coordinate 28,248 of CAUDMG010001622.1, read as the reverse complement.
ATAAAACCACAACCATGAATATAATAACCACTCCTATAATTATAACAAGCACGACTATGAATATAACAACCACGACCATGAATATATTAACCTTCCTATAATTATAACAAGCACGACCATGAATATAACAACCACGACAATGATTATAACAACCACGACCATGATTATAACAAACACGACCATGATTATAACAGCCACGACTATGATTATAACAACCACAACCATGAATATAATAACCACTCCTATAATTATAACAAGCACGACCATGAATATAACAACCACGACAATGATTATAACAACCACGACCATGATTATAAGAAACACGACCATAATTATAACAGCCACGACTATGATTATAAAACCACAACCATGAATATAATAACCACTACTATAATTATAACAAGCACGACCATGAATATAACAACCACGACAATGATTATAACAACCACGACCATGATTATAACAAACACGACCATAATTATAACAGCCACGACTATGATTATAACAACCACAACCATGAATATAATAACCACTCCTATAATTATAACAAGCACGACCATGAATATAACAACTACGACCATGATTATATCAACCACGACCATGATTATAACAAACACGACCATGATTATAACAGCCACGACTATGATTATAAAACCACAACCATGAATATAATAACCACTCCTATAATTATAACAAGCACGACTATGAATATAACAACCACGACCATGAATATAATAACCTTCCTATAAATATAACAAGCACGACCATGAATATAACAACCACGACTATGATTATAAAAACGACGACCATGATTATAACAACCACGACCATGATTATAACAACCACGACCATGAACATAACAACCACGACTCATGATTAAAACAACACGACCATGATTATAACAACCACGACAATGAATATAACAACCACGACCATGATTATAACAACAACGACAATGATTATAACACTCACGACCATGATTATATCAACATCGAATATGATTATAACAACCACGACCATGATTATAACACTCACGACCATGATTATAACAACCACAACTATGATTATAACAACCACGACTATGATTATAACAAGCACGACCATGAATATAACAACTACGACCATGATTATATCAACAACGACAATGATTATAACAACCACGACAATGATAAAACAAACACGACCATGATTATAACAACCACGACAATGATTATAACAACCACGACCATGATTATAACAAACACGACCATGATTATAACAGCCACGACTATGATTATAACAACCACAACCATGAATATAATAACCACTCCTATAATTATAACAAGCACGACCATGAATATAACAACCACGACAATGATTATACCAACTACGCCTATGATTATAACAATCACGACTATGAATATAACAACCACGACCATGATCATAAAAACTGCGACTATGATTATAACAACCACGACCATGATTATAAGAAACACGACCATGATTATAACAACCACGACTATGATTATAACAACCACGACCATAATCATAACAACCACGACCATGATTATAAGAACCACGACTATGATTATGAAAACCACGACCATGATTATAACAACCACGACCATGATTATAACAACCACGACCATGATCATAACAACCACGACTCATGATTAAAACAAACACGATCATAATTATAACAACCATGACAATGATTATAACACAAAACGACCATGATTATAAAACTCACGACCATGATTACAACAACCACGAATATGATTATAACAACCACGACCATGATTATAACAAGCACTACCATGAATATAACAACCACGACCATGATTATAACAACCACGACCATGATTATAACAACCACGACTATGATTATAACAACCACGACCATGAATATAACAACCACGACCATGATTATAACAACCACGACCATGATTATAACAACCACGACCATGATTATAAAAACAACGACCATGATTATAACAATCACGACTATGATTATAACAACCACGACCATGATTATAACAACCACGATTATGATTATAACAATCGCGACAATAATTAAAACAACCACGACCATGATTATAACACTCACGACCATGATTATAACAACAACGAATATGATTATAACAACCACGACCATGATTATAACACTCACGACCATGATTATAACAACCATAACTATGATTATAGCAAAAACGACTATGATTATAACTAGAACGACCATGAATATAACAACTACGACCATGATTATATCAACAACGACAATGATTATAACAACCATGATTATAACAACCACGACAATGATTATAACCAACCACGACCATGATTATAACAAACACGACCATGATTATAACATCCACGACTATGATTATAACAACCACAACCATGAATATAATAACCACTCCATGATTATAACAAGCACGACCATGATTATAACAACCACGACAATGATTATAACAACCACGACCATGATTATAACAACCACGACCATGATTATAACAACCACGACCATGATTATAACAACCACGACCATGATATAAATACCACTACTATGATTATAACAACCACGACTATGATTATAACAACCACGACCATGATTATAACAACCACGACTATGATTATAACAAGCACGACCATGAATATAACAACCACGACAATGATTATAACAACCACGACCATGATTATAAGAAACACGACCATGATTATAACAGCCACGACTATGATTATAAAACCACAACCATGAATATAATAACCACTACTATAATTATAACAAGCACGACCATGAATATAACAACCACGACAATGATTATAACAACCACGACCATGATTATAACAAACACGACCATAATTATAACAGCCACGACTATGATTATAACAACCACAACCATGAATATAATAACCACTCCTATAATTATAACAAGCACGACCATGAATATAACAACCACGACAATGATTATAACAACCACGACCATGATTATAACAAACACGACCATAATTATAACAGCCACGACTATGATTATAAAACCACAACCATGAATATAATAACCACTCCTATAATTATAACAAGCACGACTATGAATATAACAACCACGACCATGAATATAATAACCTTCCTATAATTATAACAAGCACGACCATGAATATAACAACCACGACTATGATTATAAAAACGACGACCATGATTATAACAACCACGACCATGATTATAACAACCACGACCATGAACATAACAACCACGACTCATGATTAAAACAAACACGACCATGATTATAACAACCACGACAATGAATATAACAACCACGACCATGATTATAACAACAACGACATTGATTATGACACTCACGACCATGATTATATCAACATCGAATATGATTATAACAACCACGACCATGATTATAGCACTCACGACCATGATTATAACAAACACAACTATGATTATAACAACCACGACTATGATTATAACAAGCACGACCATGAATATAACAACTACGACCATGATTATATCAACAACGACAATGATTATAACAACCACGACAATGATAAAAACAAACACGACCATGATTATAACAACCACGACAATGATTATAACAACCACGACCATGATTATAACAAACACGACCATAATTATAACAGCCACGACTATGATTATAACAACCACAACCATGAATATAATCACCACTGCTATAATTATAACAAGCACGACCATGAATATAACAACCACGACAATGATTATACCAACTACGCCTATGATTATAACAATCACGACTATGAATATAACAACCACGACCATGATCATAAAAACTGCGACTATGATTATAACAACCACGACCATGATTATAAGAACCACGACCATGATTATAACAACCACGACCATGATTATAACAACCACGACCATGATCATAACAACCACGACCATGATTATAAGAACCACGACTAAGATTATGAAAACCACGACCATGATTATAACAACCACGACCATGATTATTACAACCACGACCATGATCATAACAACCACGACTCATGATTAAAACAAACACGACCATAATTATAACAACCATGACAATGATTATAACAGAAAACGACCATGATTATAAAACTCACGACCATGATTACAACAACCACGAATATGATTATAACAACCACGACTATGATTATAACAAGCACTACCATGAATATAACAACCACGACCATGATTATAACAACCACGACCATGATTATAAAAACAACGACCATGATTATAACAATCACGACTATGATTATAACAACCACGACCATGATTATAACATCCACGATTATGATTATAACAATCGCGACTATAATTATAACAACCACGACCATGATTATAACACTCACGACCATGATTATAACAACAACGAATATGATTATAACAACCACGACCATGATTATAACACTCACGACCATGATTATAACAACCACAACTATGATTATAACAACCACGACTATGATTATAACTAGCACGACCATGAATATAACAACTACGACCATGATTATATCAACAACGACAATGATTATAACAACCACGACCATGATTAAAACAAACACGACCATGATTATAACAACCACCACAATGATTATAACCAACCACGACCATGATTATAACAAACACGACCATGATTATAACATCCACGACTATGATTATAACAACCACAACCATGAATATAATAACCACTCCTGTAAATATAAAAAGCACGACCATGATTATACCAACCACGACTAAGATTATAACAATCACGAATATCAATATAACAACCACGACTGTGATCATAAAAACTGCGACTATGATTATAACAACCACGACCATGATTATAACAACCACGACTATGATTATAACAACCATGACCATGATTATAACAACCACGACCATGATCATAACAACGATGACCATGATTATAACAACCACGACCATGATCATAACAACCACGACTCATGATTAAAACAAACACGACCATGATTATAACAACCACGACAATGAATATAACAACCACGACCATGATTATAACAAACACGCCCATGATTATAACAGCCTCGACTATAATTATAACAACCACAACCATGAATACAATAACCACACCTATAATCATAACAAGCTTGACCATGATTATAACAACCACGACTATGATTATAAAAACAACGACCATGATTATAACAATCACGACTATGATAATAACAACCACGACCCCTGATTATAACAACCACGATTATGATTATATCAATCGCGACTATGATTATAACAACCACGACCATGATTATAACACACACGACCATGATTATATCACTCACGACCATGATTATAACAAACAAAACTAAGATTATAACAGCCACGACTATGATTATAACAACCACAACCATGAATATAATAACCACTCCTATAATTATAACAAGCACGACCATGAATATAACAACCACGACAATGATTATAACAACCACGACCATGATTATAACAAACACGACCATAATTATAACATCCACGACTATGATTATAAAACCACAACCATGAATATAATAACCACTCCTATAATTATAACAAGCACGACTATGAATATAACAACCACGACCATGAATATAATAACCTTCCTATAATTATAACAAGCACGACCATGAATATAACAACCACGACTATGATTATAAAAACGACGACCATGATTATAACAACCACGACCATGATTATAACAACCACGACCATGAACAAAACAACCACGACTCATGATTAAAACAAACACGACCATGATTATAGCAACCACGACAATGAATATAACAACCACGACCATGATTATAACAAACACGACCATGAATACAATAACCACACCTATAATCATAACAAGCACGACCATGATTATAACAACCACGACTATGATTATAAAAACAACGACCATGAATATAACAATCACGACTATGATTATAACAGCCACGACCCCTGATTATAACAACCACGATTTTGATTATAACAATCGCGACTATGATTATAACAACCACGACCATGATTATAACACTCACGACCATGATTATATCACTCACGACAATGATTATAACAAACAAAGCTAAGATTATAACAACCACGACTATGATTATAACAAGCACGATCATGAATATAACAACTACGACCATGATTATATCACCAACGAAAATGATTATAAAAACCACGACCATAATTATAACGGCCACGACTATGATTATAAAACCACAACCATGAATATAATTACCACTCCTATAATTATAACAAGCACGACTATGAATATAACAACCACGACCATGAATATAATAACCTTCCTATAATTATAACAAGCACGACCATGAATATAACAACCACGACAATGATTATAACAACCACGACCATGATTATAACAAACACGACCATAATTATAACAGCCACGACTATGATTATAACAACCACAACCATGAATATAATAACCACTCCTATAATTATAACAAGCACGACCATGAATATAACAACCACGACAATGATTATAACAACCACGACCATGATTATAAGAAACACGACCATAATTATAACAGCCACGACTATGATTATAAAACCACAACCATGAATATAATAACCACTCCTATAATTATAACAAGCACGACCATGAATATAACAACCACGACAATGATTATAACAACCACGACCATGATTATAACAAACACGACCATAATTATAACAGCCACGACTATGATTATAACAACCACAACCATGAATATAATAACCACTCCTATAATTATAACAAGCACGACCATGAATATAACAACTACGACAATGATTATAACAACCACGACCATGATTATAACAAACACGACCATAATTATAACAGCCACGACTATGATTATAACAACCACAACCATGAATATAATAACCACTCCTATAATTATAACAAGCACGACCATGAATATAACAACTACGACAATGATTATAACAACCACGACCATGATTATAACAAACACGACCATAATTATAACAGCCACGACTATGATTATAAAACCACAACCATGAATATAATAACCACTCCTATAATTATAACAAGCACGACTATGAATATAACAACCACGACCATGAATATAATAACCTTCCTATAATTATAACAAGCACGACCATGAATATAACAACCACGACTATGATTATAAAAACGACGACCATGATTATAACAACCACGACCATGATTATAACAACCACGACCATGAACATAACAACCACGACTCATGATTAAAACAAACACGACCATGATTATAACAACCACGACAATGAATATAACAACCACGACCATGATTATAACAACAACGACATTGATTATGACACTCACGACCATGATTATATCAACATCGAATATGATTATAACAACCACGACCATGATTATAGCACTCACGACCATGATTATAACAAACACAACTATGATTATAACAACCACGACTATGAGTATAACAAGCACGACCATGAATATAACAACTACGACCATGATTATATCAACAACGACAATGATTATAACAACCACGACAATGATAAAAACAAACACGACCATGATTATAACAACCACGACAATGATTATAACAACCACGACCATGATTATAACAAACACGACCATAATTATAACAGCCACGACTATGATTATAACAACCACAACCATGAATATAATCACCACTCCTATAATTATAACAAGCACGACCATGAATATAACAACCACGACAATGATTATACCAACTACGCCTATGATTATAACAATCACGACTATGAATATAACAACCACGACCATGATCATAAAAACTGCGACTATGATTATAACAACCACGACCATGATTATAACAAGCACTACCATGAATATAACAACCACGACCATGATTATTACAACCACGACCATGATTATAAAAACAACGACCATGATTATAACAATCACGACTATGATTATAACAACCACGACCATGATTATAACAACCACGATTATGATTATAACAATCGCGACTATGATTATAACAACCACGACCATGATTATAACACTCACGACCATGATTATAACAACAACGAATATGATTATAACAACCACGACCATGATTATAACACTCACGACCATGATTATAACAACCACAACTATGATTATAACAACAACGACTATGATTATAACTAGCACGACCATGAATATAACAACTACGACCATGATTATATCAACAACGACAATGATTATAACAACCACGACCATGATTAAAACAAACACGACCATGATTATAACAACCACGACAATGATTATAACAACCACGACCATGATTATAACAAACACGACCATGATTATAACAGCCACGACTATGATTATAACAACCACGACCATGAATATAAAACCACGACCATGATTATAACAACCACGACCATGATTATAACAACCACGACTGATATAACAACCGAATATATAACAACCACGACTGTGATCATAAAAACTGCGACTATGATTATAACAACCACGACCATGATTATAACAACCACGACTATGATTATAACAACCACGACCATGATTAAAACAAACACGACCATGATTATAACAACCACGACAATGATTATAACAACCACGACCATGATTATAACAAACACGACCATGATTACAACAGCCTCGACTATGATTATAACAACCACAACCATGAATACAATAACCACACCTATAATCATAACAAGCACGACCATGATTATAACAACCACGACTATGATTATAAAAACAACGACCATGAATATAACAATCACGACTATGAATATAACAACCACGACCCCTGATTATAACAACCACGATTTTGATTATAACAATCGCGACTATGATTATAACAACCACGACCATGATTATAACACTCACGACCATGATTATATCACTCACGACAATGATTATAACAAAAAAAGATAAGTTTATAACAACCACGACTATGATTATAACAAGCACGATCATGAATATAACAACTACGACCATGATTATATCATCAACGACAATGATTATAAAAACCACGACCATAATTATAACGGCCACGACTATGATTATAAAACCACAACCATGAATATAATTACCACTCCTATAATTAAAACAAGCACGACTATGAATATAACAACCACGACAATGAATATAATAACCTTCCTATAATTATAACAAGCACGACCATGAATATAACAACCACGACCATGATTATAACAACCACGACCATGATTATAACAACCACGACCATGATTATAACAACCACGACTATGATTATAACAACCACGACCATGATTATAAAACCACGACCATGATTATAACAAGCACGACTATGAATATAACAACCACAACCATGAATATAATAACCACTCCTATAATTATAACAAGCACGACCATGAATATAACAACCACGACAATGATTATAACAACCACGACCATGATTATAACAAACACGACCATAATTATAACAGCCACGACTATGATTATAAAACCACAATCATGAATATAATAACCACTCCTATAATTATAACAAGCACGACTATGAATATAACAACCACGACCATGAATATAATAACCTTCCTATAATTACAACAAGCACGACCATGAATATAACAACCACGACAATGATTATAACAACCACGACCATGATTATAACAAACACGACCATGATAATAACAGCCACGACTATGATTATAACAACCACAACCATGAATATAATAACCACTCCTATAAGTATAACAAGCACGACCATGAATATAACAACCACGACAATGATTATAACAACCAGGACCATGATTATAAGAAACACGACCATAATTATAACATCCACGACTATGATTACAAAACCACAACCATGAATATAATAACCACTCCTATAATTATAACAAGCACGACTATGAATATAACAACCACGACCATGAATATAATAACCTTCCTATAATTATAACAAGCACGACCATGAATATAACAACCACGACTATGATTATAAAAACGACGACCATGATTATAACAACCACGACCATGATTATAACAACCACGACCATGAACAAAACAACCACGACTCATGATTAAAACAAACACGACCATGATTATAACAACCACGACTATGAATATAACAACCACGACCATGATTATAACAAACACGACCATGATTATAACAGCCTCGACTATGATAATAGCAACCACAACCATGAATACAATAACCACACCTATAATCATAACAAGCACGACCATGATTATAACAACCACGACTATGATTATAAAAACAACGACCATGATTATAACAATCACGACTATGATTATAACAACCATGACCCCTGATTATAACAACCACGATTATGATTATAACAATCGCGACTATGATTATAACAACCACGACCATGATTATAACACTCACGACCAGAGATTATATCACTCACGACAATGATTATAGCAAACAAAACTAAGATTATAACAACCACGACTATGATTATAACAAGCACGATCATGAATATAACAACTACGACCATGATTATATCATCAACGACAATGATTTTAACAACCACGACCATAATTATAACGGCCAAGACTATGATTATAAAACCACAACCATGAATATAATAACCACTCCTATAATTATAACAAGCACGACCATGAATATAACAACCACGACAATGATTATAACAACCACGACCATGATTATAACAAACACTACCATAATTATAACAGCCACGACTATGATTATAAAACCACAACCATGAATATAATAACCACTCTTATAATTATAACAAGCACGACTATGAATATAACAACCACGACCATGAATATAATAACCTTCCTATAATTATAACAAGCACGACCATGAATATAACAACCACGACAATGATTATAACAACCACGACCATGATTATAACAAACACGACTATAATTATAACAGCCACGACTATGATTATAACACCCACAACCATGAATATAATAACCACTCCTATAATTATAACAAGCACGACCATGAATATAACAACCACGACAATGATTATAACAACCAGGACCATGATTATAAGAAACACGACCATAATTATAACAGCCACGACTATGATTATAAAACCACAACCATGAATATAATAACCACTCCTATAATTATAACAAGCACGACTATGAATATAACAACCACGACCATGATCATAAAAACTGCGACTATGATTATAACAACCACGACCAGGATTATAAGAACCACGACCATGATTATAACAACCACGACCATGATTATAACAACAACGACCATGATTTTAACAACACGACCATTATTATAATAACCAGGACAATTATTATAACAACCACGATCATGATTATAACAAACACGACCATGATTATAACAGCCACGACTATGATTATAACAGCTTCAACCATGAATATAATAACCACTCCTATAATTATAACAAGCACGACAATGAATATAACAACCACGACCATGATTATACCAACCACGGCTATGATTATAACAATCACGACTATGAATATAACAACCACGACCATGATTATAACAAACAAAACTAAGATTATAACAACCACGACTATGATTATAACAAGCACGATCATGAATATAACAACTACGACCATGATTATATCATCAACGACAATGATTATAACAACCACGACCATAATTATAACGGCCACGACTATGATTATAAAACCACAACCATGAACATAATAACCACTCCTATAATTATAACAAGCACGACTATGAATATAACAACCACGACCATGAATATAATAACCTTCCTATAATTATAACAAGCACGACCATGAATATAACAACCACGACAATGATTATAACAACCACGACCATGATTATAACAAACACGACCATAATTATAACAGCCACGAGTATGATTATAACAACCACAACCATGAATATAATAACCACTCCTATAATTATAACAAGCACGACCATGAATATAGCAACCACGACAATGATTATAACAACCACGACCATGATTATAACAAACACGACTATGATTATAACAACCACGACTATGATTATAACAACCACGAACATGAAAATAACAACTACGACCATGATTATAACAACCACGACTATGAATATAACAACCACGACCATGAATATAATAACCTTCCTATAATTATAACAAGCACGACCATGAATATAACAACCACGACAATGAATATAACAACCACGACCATGATTATACCAACCATGGCTATGATTATAACAATCACGACTATGAATATAACAACCACGACCATGATCATAAAAACTGCGACTATGATTATAACAACTATGACCATGGTTATAATAACCTCGACCATGATTATAACAACCACGACCATGATTTTAACAACCACGACCATGATCATAACAACCACGACCAGGGTTATAACAACCACGACTATGATTATAAAAACTACGACCATGATTATAACAACCACGATTATGATTATAACAAACGCGACTATGATTATAACAACCACGACCATGATTATAACTCTCACGACCATGATTATAACAAATACAACTAAGATTATAACAACCACATCTATGATTATAACAAGCACGGCCGTGAACCGAACAAATACGACAATGATTATATCAACAACGACAATGATTATAACAACCACGCCCATGTTTAGAACAAACACGACCATGATCATAAAAACTGCGACTATGATTAGAGCAACCACGACCATGATTATAACAACCACGACCATGATTATAACAACCACGACCATGATCATAGCAACCACGACCATGATTATAACAACCACGACCATGATTATAACAACCACGACCATGATTATAACACTCACGACCATGATTATAACAACAACTAATATGATTTTAAGAGAAAACGACCATGATTATTGCACTCACAACCATGATTATAACAACCACGACTATGATTATAACTAGCAAGACCATGAATATAACAACCATGACCATGAATATAACAACCACGACCATGATTACAACAACCACGACTATGATTATGACAACTACAACATGATTAAAACAACCACGACTATGATGATAACAAGCACGACCATGAATATCACAACAACGAATATGATTATAGCAACCACGACCATGATAATAACACTCACGACCATGATTATAACAGCAACGAATATGATTATAACAACCACGACCATGATTATAACACTCACGACCATGATTATAACAACCACAACTGGGATTATTACAACCGCCACTTTGATTATAACAACCTCGACAATGATTATAACACTCACGACCATGATTTTACCATCCAGGGAGATGATTATATCAACCACGACCATGATTATAACAGCCACGACTATGATTATAACAACTACGACCATGATTATAACAACCATCAATATGATCATAACAACCACGACCATGATTATAACAACCACGACTATGATTAGAAAAACCACAACCACGATTATAACAACCACAACCATGATTATAAATACCACTACCATGATTATAACAAACACGACCATGATTATAACAGCCACGACTATGATTATAACAGCCACAACCATGAATATAATAACCACTCCAATAATTATAACAAGCACTACCACGATTATAACAACCACGACTATGATTATAACAAGTACGACCATTAATATACCAACCACGACCATGATTTTAACAACCACGACTATGATTATAACAACTACGACCATGATTATAACAACCACGACAATGATTATAACAACCACGACTATGATTATAAAAACCACGACCATGATTATAACAACCACGACCATGATAATAAATACCACTACCGTGATTATAACAACCAGGACCGTGATTATAACAATCACGACCATGATTATAACAACCACGATTATGATTATAACAACCACGACCATGATTATAACAACCACGACCATGACTATAACAACCACGACCAGAATTATAAAAACAACGACCATGATTATAAAAATCACGACTATGATTATAACAACCGCGACCATGATTATAAGAACCACGATTATGATCATAACAATCGCAACTATGATTATAACAACCACGACAATGATTATAAATACCACTACCATGAATATAACAACCACGACCATGATTATAACAATCACGACCATGATTATAACAACCACGATTATGATTATAACAACCACGACCATGATTATAACAACCACGATGATGATTATAACAACCACGACCATGATTATAAAAACAACGACCATGATTATAGCAATCACGACTATGATAATAACAACCATGACCATGATTATAACAACAACGAATATGATTATAACAACCACGACAATGATTATAACTCTCACGACGATGAATATAACAAATACAACTATGATTATAACATCCACGACTATGATTATAACAAGCACGACCATGAACCAAACAACTACGACCATGATTATATCAACGACAATGATTATAAAAACCAGGACCATGTTTAAAACAAACACGATCATGATCATAAAAAATGCGACTATGATTATAACAACCACGACCATGATTATAACAACCACGACCATGATTATAACAACCACGACCATGATTATAACAACCACGACCATGATCATAACAACCACGACCATGATTATAACAACCACGACCATGATTATAACAACCACGACCATGATTATAACACTCACGACCATGATTATAACAACCACTACTATGATTATAACAACAACGACCATGATTATAACACTCACGACCATGATTATAACAACCACGACTATGATTATAACAAGGAAGACCATGAATATAACAACCATGACCATGATTATAACAACCACGACCATGATTACAACAACTACGACTATAATTATGACAACTACAACATGATTATAACAACCACGACTATGATTATAACAAGCACGACCATGAATATCACAACAACGAATATGATTATAGCAAACTCGACCATGATAATAACACTCACGACCATGATTATAACAACAACGAATATGATTATAACAACCACGACCATGATTATAACACTCACGACCCTGATTATAGCAACCACAACTATGATTATAACAACCGCCACTATGATTATAACAACCACGACTATGATTATAACACTCACGACCATGATTATACCAACCAGGGCGATGATTATATCAACCACGACCATGATTATAACAGCCACGACTATGATTATAACAACCACGACCATGATTATAACAACCACGACTATGATTATAACAACCACGACCATGATTATAACAACCACGACTATGATTATAACAACCACGACCATGATTATAACAACCACGACCATGATTATAAATACCACTACCATGATTATAACAAACACGACCATGATTATAACAGCCACGACTATGATTATAACAGCCACAACCATGAATATAATAACCACTCCTATAATTATAACAAGCACGACCATGATTAAAACAACCACAACTATGATTATAACAACCACGACCAAGATTATAACAACAACGACCATGACTATAACAACCACGACCAGAATTATAAAAACAACGACCATGATTATAAAAATCACGACTATGATTATAACAACCATGACCTTGATTATAAGAACCACGATTTTGATGATAACAATCGCGACTATGATTATAACAACCACGACCATGATTATAAATACCACTACCATGAATATAACAACCACGACCATGATTATAACAATCACGACCATGATTATAACAACCACGATTGTGACTATAACAACCACGACCATGATTATAACAACCACGACGATAATTGTAACAACCACGACCATGATTATAAAAAAACGACCATGATTATAGCAATCCCGACTATGATTTTAACCACCACGACCATGATCATAACAACCACGACCATGATTATAACAACCACGACCATGATTATAACAACCACGACCATGATTATAACACTCACGACCATGATTATAACAACAACTAATATGATTATAAGAGAAAACGACCATGATTATTGCACTCACAACCATGATTATAACAACCACGACTATGATTATAACAAGCAAGACCATGAATATAACAACCATGACCATGATTATAACAACCACGACCATGATTACAACAACCACGACTATGATTATGACAACTACAACATGATTATAACAACCACGACTATGATTATAACAAGCACGACCATGAATATAACAACAACGAATATGATTATAACAATCGCGGCTATGATTATAACATCTACGACCATGATTATTGCACTCACGACCATGATTATAACAACCACGATTATGATTATAAAAAGCAAGACCATGAATATAACAACCATGACCATGATTATAACAACCACGACCATGATTACAACAACCACGACTATGATTATGACAACTACAGCATGATTATAACAACCACGACTATGATTATAACAAGCACGACCATGAATATCACAACAACGAACATGATTATAGGAACCACGACCATGATTATAACACTCACGATCATGATTATAACAACAACAAATATGATTATAACAACCACGACCATGATTATAACACTCACGACCATGATTATAACAACCACAACTATGATTATAACAACCGCCACTATGATTATAACAACCACGACTATGATTATAACACTCACGACCATGATTATACCAACCAGGGCGATGATTATATCAACCACGACCATGATTATAACAGCCACGACTATGATTATAACAACCACGACCATGATTATAACAACCACCAATATGATTATAACAACCACGACCATGATTATAAAACCACGACCATGATTATAACAACCACGACCATGATTATAACAACCACGACCATGATTATAACAACCACGACTATGATTATAACAACCACGACCATGATTATAACAACCACGACCATGATTATAACAACCACGACTATGATTATAACAACCACGACCATGATTATAACAACCACGACCATGATTATAACAACCACGACCATGATTATAACAACCACGACCATGATTATAACAATCACGACAATGATTATAACAACCACGACTATGATTATAACAACCACGACCATGATTATAACAACCACGACCATGATTATAACAACCACGACCATGATTATAACAACAACGACCATGATTATAACAATCACGACTATGATTATAACAACCACGACCATGATTATAACAACCACGATTATGATTATAACAATCGCGACTATGATTATAACAACCACGACCATGATTATAACAACCACGACCATGATTATAACAACCACGACCATGATTATAACAACCACGACCATGATTATAACACTCACGACCATGATTATAACAACCACGACTATGATTATAACAACCACGACCATGATTATAACAACCACGACCATGATTATAACAACCACGACTATGATTATAACAACCACGACCATGATTATAACAACCACGACCATGATTATAACAACCACGACCATGATTATAACAACCACGACTATGATTATAACAACCACGACCATGATTATAACAACCACGACTATGATTATAACAACCACGACCATGATTATAACAACACGACTATGATTATAACAACCACGACCATGATTATAACAACCACGACCATGATTATAACAACCACGACCATGATTATAACAACCACGACCATGATTATAACAACCACGACCATGATTATAACAACCACGACTATGATTATAACAACCACGACCATGATTATAACAACCACGACCATGATTATAACAATCACGACTATGATTATAACAACCACGACCATGATTATAACAACCACGACTATGATTATAACAATCGCGACTATGATTATAACATCTACGACCATGATTATAACAACTCACGACCATGATTATAACAACCACAACTATGATTATAACAACCACGACTATGATTATAACAAGCACGACCATGAATATAACAACTACGACCATGATTATATCAACAACGACAATGATTATAACAACCACGACCATGATTAAAACAACCACGACCATGATTATAACAACCACGACAATGATTATAACAACCACGACCATGATTATAACAAACACGACCATGATTATAACAACCACGACTATGATTATAACAACCACAACCATGAATATAATAACCACTCCTATAATTATAACAAGCACGACCATGAATATAACAACCACGACCATGATTATACCAACCACGACTATGATTATAACAATCACGACTATGAATATAACAACCACGACCATGATCATAAAAACTGCGACTATGATTATAACAACCACGACCATGATTATAACAACCACGACCATGATTATAACAACCACGACCATGATTATAACAACCACGACCATGATTATAACAACCACGACTATGATTATAACAACCACGACCATGATTATAACAACACGACCATGATTATAACAACCACGACCATGATTATAACAACCACGACCATGATTATAACAAACACGACCATGATTATAACAACCACGACCATGATTATAACAACCACGACCATGATTATAACAACACGACCATGATTATAACAACCACGACCATGATTATAACAACCACGACCATGATTATAACAACCACGACCATGATTATAACAACCACGACCATGATTATAACAACCACGACCATGATTATAACAACCACGACCATGATTATAACAACCACGACCATGATTATAACAACCACGACCATGATTATAACAACCACGACCATGATTATAACAACCACGACTATGATTATAACAACCACGACCATGATTATAACAACCACGACTATGATTATAACAACCACGACTATGATTATAACAACCACGACCATGATTATAACAACCACGACCATGATTATAACAACCACGACCATGATTATAACAACCACGACTATGATTATAACAACCACGACTATGATTATAACAACCACGACCATGATTATAACAACCACGACCATGATTATAACAACCACGACCATGATTATAACAACCACGACTATGATTATAACAACCACGACCATGATTATAACAACCACGACTATGATTATAACAACCACGACCATGATTATAACAAACACGACCATGATTATAACAACCACGACTATGATTATAACAACCACAACCATGATATAACAACCACTACCTGAATATAACAACACGACCATGATTATAACAACCACGACTATGATTATAACAACCACGAACATTATTATAACAACCACGACAGTGATCATAAAAACTGCGACTATGATTATAACAACCACGACCATGATTATAACAACCACGACAATGATTATAACAATCACGACCATGATTATAACAACCACGACTATGATTATAACAACCACGACATGATTATAACAACCACGACCATGATTATAACAACCACGACCATGATTATAACAACCACGACCATGATTATAACAACCACGACTATGATTATAACACCACGACCATGATTATAACAACCACGACCATGATTATAACAACCACGACTATGATTATAACAACCACGACCATGATTATAACAACAACGACCATGATTATAACACCACGACCATGATTATAACAACCACGACTATGATTATAACAACCACGACTATGATTATAACAACCACGACCATGATTATAACAACCACGACCATGATTATAACAACCACGACCATGATTATAACAACCACGACTATGATTATAACAACCACGACCATGATTATAACAACCACGACCATGATTATAACAACCACGACCATGATTATAACAACCACGACTATGATTATAACAACCACGACCATGATTATAACAACCACGACCATGATTATAACAACAAAGAAAATGATATAACAACCACGATCATGATTATAACAACCACGACTATGATTATAACAACTACGACCATGATTATAACAACCACGACTATGATTATAACAACCACGACCATGATATAACAACCACGACTATGATTATAACAACCACGAACATGATTATAACACTCACGACCAAGATTGTAACGACCATGACTATGATTATAACAACCACGACTATGATTATAACAGCCACGACTATGATTATAGGAACCACAACCATGAATATAATAACCACTCCTATAATTTTAACAACCACGATCATGATATTAACACTCTCGACCATGATTATAACAACCACGACAATGATTATAACAAAACGACCATCATTATAACACTCACGACCATGATTATAACAACCATGACTATGATTATAACAACCACGACTATGATTATAACAAGCACTACCATGAATATAACAACCACGAAAATGATTATAACAACCACGACTATGATTGACAACTACGACCATGATTATAACAACCACGACCATGATTATAACAACCACGACCGTGATTATAACAACCACGACTATGATTACAAATACCACGACCATAATTATAACAACCACGACCATGATTATAAATACCACTACCATGATTATAACAACCACGACGATGATTATAACAATCACGACCATGATTATAACAACCACGATTATGATTATAACAACCACGACCATGATTATAACAACCACGACCATGATTATAACAACCACGACCATGATTATAAAACCAACGACCATGATTATAACAATCACGACTATGATAATAAAAACCACGACCATGATTATAACAACCACGATTATGATAATAACAATCGCGACTATGATTATAACAACCACGACCATGATTATAACACTCACGACCATGATTATAACAACCACAACTATGATTATAACAACCACGACTATGATTATAACAAGCACGACCATGAATATAACAACTACGACCATGATTATATCAACAACGACAATGATTATAACAACCACGACCATGATTAAAACAAACACGACCATGATTATAACAACCACGACAATGATTATAACAACCACGACCATGATTATAACAACACGACCATGATTATAACAAACACGACCATGATTATAACAGCCACGACTATGATTATAACAACCACAACCATGAATATAATAACCACTTCTATAATTATAACAAGCACCACCATGAATATAACAACCACGACCATGATTATACCAACCACGACTATGATAATAACAATCACGACTATGAATATAACAACCACGACCATGAATATAAAAATGCGACTATGATTATAACAACCACGACCATGATTATAACAACCACGACCATGATTATAACAACCACGACCATGTTTATAACAACCACGACCATGATCATAACAACCACGACCATGATTATAACAACCACGACTATGATTATTAAAACCACGACCATGATTATAACAACCACGACCATGGTTATAAACACCACTACCATGATTATAACAACCACGACCATGATTATAACAATCACGACCATGATTATAACAACCACGATTATGATTATAACATCCACGACCATGATTATAACAACCACGACCATGATTATAACAACCACGACTATGATTATAAAAACATCGACCATGATTAAAACAATCACGACTATGATTATAACAACCACGACCATGATTATAACAACCACGATTATGATTATAACAATCGCGACTATGATTATAACAACCACGACCATGATTATAACACTCACGACCATGATTATAACAACAACGAATATGATTATAACAACCACGACCATGATTATAACTCTCACGACCATGATTATAACAACCACAACTATGATTATAACAACCACGACTATGATTATAACAAGCACAACCATGAATATAACATCTACGACCATGATTATATCAACAACGACAATGATTATAACAACCACGACCATGATTAAAACAAACACGACCATGATCATAAAAACTGCGACTATGATTATAGCAACCACAACCATGATTATAAACAAAACGACCATGATTATAACAACCACGACCATGATTATAACAACCACGATTATGATTATAACAATCGCGACTATGATTATAACAACCACGACCATGATTATAACAACCCGACCATGATTATAACAACCACGACCATGATTATAACAACCACGACCATGATTATACCAACCACGACTATGATTATAATAACCACGCCTATGATTATAACAAGCACGACCATGAATATAACAACTACGACCATGATTATATCAACAACGACAATGATTATAACAACCACGACCATGATTAAAGAAACACGACCATGATTATAACAACCACGACAATGATTATATCAACAACGACAATGATTATAACAACCACGACCATGATTATAACAACCACGACCATGAACATAAAAAATGGGACTATGATTATAACAACCACGACCATGATTATAACAACCACGACCATGAATATAACAACCACGACCATGATTATAACACCCACGACCATGATTATAACAACCACGACCATGATTATAACATTCACGACCATGATTATAACAACCACGATTATGATTATACCAAACACGACCATGATTATAACAGCCACGACAATGATTATAACAACCACGACCATGATTATACCAAACACGACAATGATTATAACAACCACGACCATGATAATAGCAACCACAACCATGAATATAATAACCACTCCTATAATTATAACAAGCACGACCATGAATATAACAACCACGACCATGATTATACCAACCACGACTATGATTATAATAACCACGCCTATGATTATAACAAGCACGACCATGAATATAACAACTACGACCATGATTATATCAACAACGACAATGATTATAACAACCACGACCATGATTAAAAGAAACACGACCATGATTATAACAACCACGACAATGATTATAACAACCACGACCATGATTATAACAAACACGACCATGATTATAACAGCCACGACTATGATTATAACAACCACAACCATGAATATAATAACCACTCCTATAATTATAACAAGCACGACCATGAATATAACAACCACGACCATGATTATACCAACCACGACTATGATAATAACAATCACGACTATGAATATAACAACCACGACCATGATCATAAAAAATGCGACTATGATTATAACAACCACGACCATGATTATAACAACCACGACCATGATTATAACAACCACGACCATGATTATAACAACCACGACCATGATCATAACAACCACGACCATGATTATAACAACCACGACTATGATTATTAAAACCACGACCATGATTATAACAACCACGACCATGATTATAAACACCACTACCATGATTATAACAACCACGACCATGATTATAACAATCACGACCATGATTATAACAACCACGATTATGATTATAACATCCACGACCATGATTATAACAACCACGACCATGATTATAACAACCACGACTATGATTATAAAAACATCGACCATGATTAAAACAATCACGACTATGATTATAACAACCACGACCATGATTATAACAACCACGATTATGATTATAACAATCGCGACTATGATTATAACAACCACGACCATGATTATAACAACAACGAATATGATTATAACAACCACGACCATGATTATAACTCTCACGACCATGATTATAACAACCACAACTATGATTATAACAACCACGACTATGATTATAACAAGCACAACCATGAATATAACAACTACGACCATGATTATATCAACAACGACAATGATTATAACAACCACGACCATGATTAAAACAAACACGACCATGATCATAAAAACTGCGACTATGATTATAGCAACCACAACCATGATTATAAACAAAACGACCATGATTATAACAACCACGACCATGATTATAACAACCACGATTATGATTATAACAATCGCGACTATGATTATAACAACGACGACCATGATTATAACAACCCCGACGATGATTATAACAAACACGACCATGATTATAACAGCCACGACTATGATTATAACAACCACAACCATGAAAATAATAACAAGCACGACCATGAATATAACAACCACGACCATGATTATACCAACCACGACTATGATTATAACAATCACGAATATGAATATAACAACCACGACCATGATCATAAAAACTGCGACTATAATTATAACAACCACGACCATAATTATAACAATCACGACCATGATTATAACAACCACGATTATGATTATAACAATCACGACCATGATTATAACAACCACGACCATGATTATAACAACCACGACCATGATTATATAAAAAACGACCATGATTATAACAATCACGACTATGATTATAACAACCACGACCATGATAAAAAAAACTGCGACTATAATTATAACAACCACGACCATGATTATAACAATCACGACCATGATTATAACAACCACGATTATGATTATAACAATCACGACCATGATTATAACAACCACGACCATGATTATAACAACCACGACCATGATTATATAAAAATCGACCATGATTATAACAATCACGACTATGATTATAACAACCACGACCATGATTATAACAACCACGATTATGATTATAACAATCGCGACTATGATTATAACAACCACGACCATGATTATAACAACAACGAATATGATTATAACAACCACGACTATGATTATAACACTCACGACCATGATTATAACAACCACAACTATGATTATAACGACTATGATTATAACAAGCACGACCATGAATATAACAACTACGACCATGATTATACGAACCACGACTATGATTATAACAATCACGAATATGAATATAACATACACGACCATGATCATAAAAACTGCGACTATGATTATAACAACCACGGCTATGATTATAACAACCACGACCATGATTATAACAACCACGACCATGATTATAACAACCACGACCATGATCATAACAACCACGACCATGATTATAACAACCACGACTATGATTATAAAAACCACGACCATGATTATAACAACCACGACCATGATTATAACAACCACGACCATGATCATAACAACCACGACCATGATTAAAACAAACACGACCATGATTATAACAACCACGACAATGAATATAGCAACCACGACCATGATTATAACAGACACGATTATGATTATAACAACCACGACCATGATTATAACAACCACGACCATGATTATAACAACCACGACCATGATTATAGAAACAACGACCATGATTATAACAACCACGATTATGATTATAACAACCACGACCATAATTATAACAGCCACGACTATGATTATAACAACCACAACCATGAATATAATGACCACTCCTATAATTATAACAAGCACGACCATGAATATAACAACCACGACCATGATTATACCAACCACGCCATGATTATAACAATCACGACTATGAATATAACAACTACGACCATGATCATTGTTAGGTTCTGAATAATAAGTTCTATATACAGGAGAGAACACAAACACCTGTATAGTTTTGTAGGTTCGGTTTACTGGATAAGAGTATGTACACAGAGGGAAGCAGCACTCTCCCTTGGCTAGGCTCCTTGTCAACTGCTATAGGCGACGTATGGCAAGTGATACATTAGCAGCTTCCATACGTCGCCAGGCACATTAATTAAGCGTGTGGGATATGGTAATAACATTGCCACACGCTGCCAGCTAGGCTGAATAAATAATACATAAATGGAGCACATACATAATATACATACATGATATATAATCCAGCATACATAATATACATACACCTCCCTCCCCCCTATACGCTCATAGCAAAGTCTTGAGCGGACCTTTTCTTTTGGATCCGTTCTGAGCGTCGAGGGACTTCATCACTGGGAAGGGTATGGGACTCAACACTGGTGGCGGGGCCAGCAGAAGGCATTGTTACGGGTCGGAGAAAACGGCGGTTCCTCCACCACACACGACCACTGGGTAACCGCACCTGGTAGTCCCGTGACCTGCCGAGACCCATGACTACGCCTACTTTGTCCCAACGTAGGGAGGTCGGGTCCTGAACACGGACTTGGGTGCCGACACTCAACCTGGGGAGAGAACGGGCGTGGTCATTGTAGCGGGCGACGACGTCCTGAACACGTTCGGCGGCTCGGCGATCACAATCCTCTGTCTTGGCCTGCCACTCCTTGGAGAAGGATTGAGGGTGAGCAGGGACACAAGAACGAAGGGGGCGTCCATACAAAACCTGGGCAGGGGAGCGTCCGGTGTAGTTAGGTGTGTTGCGGAGTTCAAGAAGACCCCTGTCGAAGGCCTCGCAGTCAATGTTCCCAGAAGGGGCCACCTTAAGGATGAGGTGCTTCAGGGATTTGACAGCAGCCTCAGCGTGGCCGTTGGACTGCGGGTAATGGGGCGATGACAACACATGCCGGACTCCCCATCGGTCAAGGAACACAGCAAAGTCCCGGCTTGTGAACTGAGGCCCTCCGTCGGTTCGCAGGCGTACAGGAACGCCCACGTCACGGAAGTAGTGGCGGAACTTGCTGATGGTGGCGGCAGACGTCGTGTCATTACCGCACTTGATGACAACCGGCCAACCAGAGAGACGGTCGACGATAACGAGGAAGGACTTTCCTGACACACAGAAAAAGTCGGCCGACACAGACTCAAAGGGGCGGGTGGGGTTGTCGTCACTCATAAAGGGTTCCTGCTGCTGGCTGGGTTGTAATACTTGGCAGGGCTCACACGCACGGACAACATTGGAGATGTCGGAGTTGATGCCGGGCCAGAACACAGTCTGTCGTGCACGTCGTTTGGTGGCCTCAGCTCCACGGTGACTGTCGTGAAGGCGGGCCAAGGCGTGGGGACGTGATGCAGCAGGGACAACTACACGTGCTCCGTACAGAACAAGGTCTCCGTCGCAGTAGAGTTCATCGCGGAGTTTCCAATACGGGAGCAGGGTGTTGTGAAGATCGTAGCGGTTGCTAGGAAATCCATTCCTCACACACTCGACGAGTCGGACGTAGGAAGGGTCATCTCGGGCCGCTGTTCGAAGGTCCTCCATTGCCTTGTCGTCATCTGGTGACAGGTCCGAACGAAGGGATTGGACGGCATGGAGAGTGACCACAGTCCTGACGGAAAGAGCGAGGTCGGCGTCGAGTACATGGTCTTCTGGAGTAGGGCGGCTGACAGGAGAGCGGGATAAGGCATCAGGGATGCAGAGCTCCTTACCAGCACGCCACACTGCAGTGAAGATGTACGCCGAGAGCTTCTCTTTCAGACGCTGGAGGCGAGGGTTCTCAACAGCGTCTAGCGTGTAGTGGTTGAGGATCGGGACAAGCGGGCGATGGTCGGTCACTAGGTGAAAGTATTGCAGGCCTATGAGGTAAAACCTGCACTTGGACATCGCCCAAACCGCAGCCAACAGCTCCAACTCAATAGTGGCGTAGCGCGTCTCAGTGTCAGAGAGGAAACGCGAGCCACACTGGACGAGCCGGAACTGCCCTCCACCATGATCCTGCAGTAGGGCGTATCCCACGCCATACAAGCGTGAGGCATCTGTCTGCAGAACTGTCGGCAAGGCTGGGTCAAACGTGGCGAGGACAGGTGGACGAGACAGGGCCTGTTTCACTTGCTGGAAGGCCTTGTCGTGGTCGGGGGTCCACAGGAATGTCCTCTTGGGGCTCATCAGGGGGCGAAGTGGTTGAGCAGCTGCGGAGATGTCCGACGAAAACTCTGCTAACTGGTTGACGAGACCGATGAAGGACCTCAAGTCGGTCAGGTTAGCAGGGGTGGGAAAATCCGTAATGGCGCGGACCTTTTCCGGGTCAGCTGCGATACCATTCCCTGAGAGGGTGTACCCACAAAAGTCAACTGAAGAGCTGGCCAGAACAAACTTGTCGGCATTTAGGGTAATGCCGTGCTTCCGGCACCTGTTGAGTACCTCGTAGATACGGCAGAGGTGATCCATATAATCCTCGTCGTACACGAGTATGTCGTCGACCACTTTCACGCAGTTTGCCAGACCTTGTAGAGCCATATCACCTCGAAGACAGAAAGCGTCTCCTGTAGCGGCGAATCCCATGGGGCCACGGCAATAACTGTAACGTCCATGCGGGGTGATGAACGTTGTGAGTGGTCGGTCTTCTTCGGCAAGCTCTATCTGCCAGTATCCACACAGGGCGTCCATCGTCGTGAAGAAGCGCGCCTTCGGGATCACGCTGCGTATGGCTGCAAAGGGCGTGGGAGAAGGGTGCGCAGGACGAGACACCTGGTTGTTGAGCTTGGAAAGGTCAGTGGTGATCCGAACACCACCTTTAGGTTTTGCGACGACAACCATCGGGTGACACCATGGAGACGGGTCATCGCCGGTTGGTACAATAATTTCTTGGGCGACCATGGAGTCCAGCTCGTTTTTGACCGCCTCCTCCCCACTCGTGGTCCTTTTTTGTTTGCTTGCATATATGTCCAGCGGCGAAACCATGTAGCTCTTGATGCGATGTTGTTGAGAGTCGCGAATGGCTTCCGCGTC
>CAUDMG010001620.1:110000-172611 GCA_958450375.1 Homarus gammarus | reverse complement strand
CGTGGATGGCCTACCTGTATGGGTGAAGGGACGGGCACTTACTAACGGTTGAAATGCCCGCGGCGCCCTCACTCAAAACAGGCCAGGGAGTCCAGCTACTCCTATTCCGATGAATTAATTTACGGTACATTCTGACGTTGAAACTGAGACTATGGACTCATTTTCATTCTCTACTATTATCTTCACTAACAATGCTCTGACTCAGCTATCGAAAGCACAATTAAATTGATTACAAAGGTTTGGATGGCAACAGGTCCCAGTATACAGCGTCTGCTCCCAGAGACAAAGGCGGCTTATCGGTGACGTCAACAAGGTACCAAGAAAACGGAGTACGTTTCCACTGGGGGACTCAAGAGGTTTTGTGGACGTTTGAGCGTAATATGAATCCTTAAGGTTTTCAGGTTAGCTCTTATCATGACCATTACATAGTCACATAACGACTGACGAAGAAAAGAAAGCATATGTACGTTCCCATATAACGCAGGGTTCCTATGCAGGCAGTCGTTTAAATGCGTTTGATTTACAAAGCCCTGACTATGAAAAGTTCAAGCGAACGCTAATTGGGATTTTTGGGGGAAGGTCACAGCTGGGCCAACTGCAATGGATCTTCAGATGGTTGGATCGCTGTATTCCAGGTATACGAAACGAGGTTCGCCAGGACATGCAAGCGACCTTCCGGTCATCAGGCTGGTACAACTCACGGGGTGATATGCCACCGGACAATATGGAAACATTGATAGAACTAATAAGTTTTCTTCTTTCCGTCCGTGTTCCCTTATATAGCCGGGCACAGGAAGTACAGTATGAACCACCCTTGGATATGGTGGAATAGGCAAACAAGCTCTGTCCCCAGGCTACGGGCCCCTTACTGGCGCAACCCTCAGTGACGTCACCACAACCCCAGCCGTCACAGATGCCACAGATGCCTCACCTCCAGACTCCTTATGCGACACACTTAGCTCGGATCGCTCCTCCCCGCCTAACATATAAACAGAAAACATCGTTACGATGCGCACATTGTAATAAACGTGGCCACGTAATGGAAGATTGTTTTCAGCTCCGAGGTAATAGTGCTAATTTTAAGGCCACACCCGGTGCAAAGCCATTCTCAAGGTCAAACAGTAAGGGAGCAAAAGCAGCACCTCCTCCTCCTACCCAGACAGCGCGCAAATGGTGCGCTCCTCACAAATCGACATCTCATAGTTCACATGAGTGCGATATATTAATAAAGGCTAGGGAGTGGACCTAAGTGAAACGGAGGTGTCGTATAGGCGCAAGCAGAAACGTCCCCAGGACAAGTCATCTGGGGAATACCAGCGCACACTACAGCAAGGAGAGGGATAGATAGGGTAATTCCCACCCCTCCACATAGCACTTCTATAGCGGCCTCATTAATAGCGGCGCTTAGAAAAGTGGAAGTGTTGTCAGTGCCGGTGAGAGTGGATAATACCAGATTGGCTCTTGATATAGACACAGGTGCTTGCGCTAATGTATTGGCCTTGACATCATATCACGAGTTACAACGTAAATTCCCTCACCGCAAATTCAAATGGAGGCCTAGTAACGCTGAGCTCGAAGGAGTTTCAGGTACTCAGCTGAGCATCAAAGGAATGGTGACGTTACCACTCAGATTCTCAAGACGTGGTACGCCCTTCTACGCGGACTTTTATATAGTTCAGCAGTTCAATTTGCCAGCTGACCGGTTACTTGGTCTACCAACTCGTCGAAAGAACATGATAGATGTTCATCCACGTAATAATAGTGTTACGTTTAAAGGTGTTTCCTACACAGCAATGAGTCATTCTGCACCTATGCTCACCGCTAGGACGAAAGTGTTGCCTACCAATCCTATTAAGAGGAAGGCGGATCATGCGTCAGAGATATATCTCGACCTCAACCACACACCTTCCCAGCGTGATTACAGCAGCAAGAGTTGGAAGATAGTACCTGCAATTTTGAAGAGTCCTCTCCATTACCAGAATGAGGAATTCACCAACGCAACAATCCTGTGAGCTGAAGTGAACATTAGTTTCTGCAAATGATTCGTTCACTGCCCAGGGTGTGACAGGACGTGACTGCAGTTGTTGAGACTACTCATCAATCAACATCCTGTCAACAAAATTCTTTCGTATGGCGTGAACAACCCCCAGTTACCAGCACCCAGCACCCACCCTAGTGATGATGACACATCCGGTCTGAGAGATGGTCTCTGCATTCTGAGGTATGGTGTTGTGGATGACGTTGTGTGACAATTAGCGGCGGTTTGCTGTACTCAGGATTTTTGTAAACATTGACCCAGTCACCGGACCTTGGAATCAGCTGTGTCTACTGTGGGACACACACACACAAGTCTACGGGATTGCGGCAGCAATTTCACATTATCAAGAAATTAAAGAAAGGATGTTATGTGTGTGATTTTCTAGATATCACAGCAATGTCGAAGTGCAACCAAATAAATTCCTAATTCGAGGTATTGTTGCGAATTGCCAACAGACTCGACTGGCCAGGATAGATCAAATAGCACCACATGTCAAGGTGATCGATCATCCTCAGGGCAAGACACGCCTGTTAGAGCTGCTTGCCAAGGGAAACGCTAGGTCAGACAGATTTAACATCCCATCATATAGCGTTAAAGGAAGGAACCAACCCTATTTACATACCAGCTTATGGACTACCTCATAGCCAGCGCGCTGTAGTGCAAGATATGGTACAGGGTATGTTAGATGAGAATGTCATTAGACACTCAAAATCCCCCTTTAATAGCCCATTATTCCTCGTCCCGAAAAAGGATGGTGGATGGCGCCCTGTCATAGATTTCAGGCGCGTAAATGATCAAACAATCCCTGATAGGTACCCAATGCCTATCTTGAGTGACATATTGCAATCCTTAGGCAAGGATAATGCGGTATTTAGCAACTTAGATTTGCTTAGTGGGTATTGGCAAATACCACTCGATGAAAAATCACGAGAAATCACGGCACTTAGCACGCCTCTAGGCCACTTTGAGTTTCTACGAATGCCATTTGGTCTCAGAAATGCCCCACTAGCATTTCAAAGAATGATCAACACCCTGTTTGCCGGACTAATTGGTAACACAGTCTGCGCTTATTTGGATGATCTAATAGTAGTCAGTAAGGACGTCGATTCCCATCTGATAAAACTGCGTGAAGTTTTGGCCAAACTTTCCACAGCAGGACTCAAAATAAAACTCTCAAAGTGCGAGTTTTTAAAATCCAGAATCCATTTCCTTGGTCATGTAGTTGACGGTGAGGGCATACACACAGTTAATGATAAAGTCAAAGCTGTATCTCAGTTCCCGCGTCCTACCTCAAATGATCATGTGCGTAGCCTTCTCGGATTATCTGGTTATAATCGTTCCTTTATCAAGGACTATGCAACATTAGCATCGCCCCGAACGAGGTTGCTCAAAAAAAGATGCAGTGTTTATATAGGATGCTGAACACGAGGAAAGTTTTACGGCAATGAAGACAGCGCTAACCAATGCCCCGGTTCTAGCATTCCCAGACTACACTCAACCTTTCACTCTCTGTACTGACGCTCCCGGAATTGGAGTCGGAGCAGTACTCATGCAAGAGGACACGCGTGGGAAGTTTAGAGTGATAGCATTTGCAAATCGCAAACTAATCGATGCTGAAACACGTTATTCGGTGACGCATTTAGAAACGTTAGCCGTTGTGTGGGCACTTAAGAAGTTCAAAGACATTATCTTTGGCTACAAGATAACTGTTTTTACTGATCATGCGGCAGTCACCGAACTGTTCCATGGCAGAAACTTATCAGGCAGATTAGCACGCTGGTATCTGACAATTCAAGAGTTTGACCCCGAATTTAGGTATTTACCTGGAAGGGCGAATGTTGTCGCCGACGCTCTGTCAAGAAATACAGCACCAGTAATGCCTGTACCAGCATTCACTCTTTCACAGCTCGAAGATGAGCAACGACGCGACCCATATTGGTCAGCTGTTATTTTTGCTCTCGAATCGGGCGAGGATGTTAAACTCCCCAAGTTATTTCTTCCCTTAAGTCAGTTTGAATTACGACATAACATACTCAATAGGACGAGAAAATCTCCTGAGGGTAATGTGTCTCAAATAGTCGTACCTGACACGTTGCGCAAAGCAGTAATGACATTGTTCCACGATGTCCCACAAGCAGGTCACCAAGGTCGTGATAAATGCTTAGCGGATTTACGAAAGAAGTATTTCTGGAACACTATGAAGAAAGACATAGAATTACACATAGCTAATTGTTTGGCATGTGCTCAACATAAAAGATCAACAGGATCACCTGCCCCGATTACAATATCCTACACCAGACCGTCCGTTTGACACAGTCGCTGTTGATGTGTTACAACTCCCAATGAATCATCAGGGATCAGGATACGTCTTAGTGTGTGTGGATCATTTTTCCAGGTTCGTGGTCTTGGTCACACTAAAAAGCAAAACGGCCGAAGCAGTAGCCTATGCATTAGTGATGAATCTCATATGTCCATATACTACGCCTAAAGTTCTACTCTCTGATAATGGAACAGAGTTCAAGAATGAGCTAATAGAGCATATATGTGCACAATATGGAATTAAACAAACTTTTGTGACAGCTTATCATCCACAGGCTAATGGCCTTGTTGAAAGAACCAATCGCAAAATCCTAGAAATACTGCTTCCAATCGTTAGTGGTTTTCAATACGCATGAGAGGATTGGTTACCGCAGGTTGCAGCGTCGATAAATGGGTCAGTTAATAGCTCTACGGGCAAAACACCCTACTATATTGTCTATGGTACAGATAAACGTCTGCCTTACGACATCCTTACAGAGGCGCCATACCCGGTATATAATACGGATGATTTTGCGGCAAAACAAATTCATGTTTTTACAGAAATTCATAACCAAGTACGATCATAGCTAGCGGCGACACGCGCCGAAATGATCATCAAACAACATAAACATGCTAAACCTATCGCACTGAACGTTGGGGACGCTGTTATGTTACAGGTACCTGAAAGGAACTCCAAACTTTCGGCGAAATTTTCTGGTCCATTCCGCATAATCTCAAAAGAAGCAGGCAACAAATTCAAAATATGGAAGCCTAATGCACAGATCGCAGATGTCGTGCACGCGGATCGTCTGAAGAAGACCCAGATAAATGTCTTACCTCAAGTTGATGATAATGTGATTGATACATCCTTACTGACTGTTCAGAAGCAAAATGTCCCAAATGACTATTGTATGAAACTACATTCTGCGAGTAGAAGTTAACTCGTACTTTCGCGTCAGATGGAAAACGTCGACGGCCAACTACAATCAGCATTGGACATTCTTCATGGTCTCAGCACAGCTTCGATGAATTCGACAATAGTTTCATGAACGTTGTCGTTCAAGCTGTATCTCAACAGAATCGTGTTATTTCTCAAACCTTTCACGCGATTACTGCTCTAGAATCAAAGGTTAATGCAATCATAATGGAGTCTAACCAAGTTTCGAGGATTGTTACTAGGTTACAGAAAGCAATCCCGACGTTAGAATGGCTCCTTTACTTCACAGAATATTTGCATGCTGCTGAAATTTCAGTTCATAAAATTGTAACCTCTAAAAATGAACTAATAGACAGCATTGTAGATGCCGGGATAGGACGTGTGGACGCGAAGCTTGTGCCTGTGCAGACGCTTCTTGAAGCTTTAAAAATAGCCAAGTTGCAGTATCATTTAACTCCTATTTTCAATGACAATGAGGTTCAATATCATTACCCACTGTTGGAGTCAACCCTCACGCACAATGCAATTCTGATCCACATTCCTATGCGAGGGCAACATGAGTTTAATGCATGGCATTTAGAACCCTTCCCCTGGTTTGTGAACGACACACTGTATACCCTAGATAGGCCTAAAGAACTTTTCTTAGTAGATGAAGAATATTCATTGTTATCAATAGAGGATTCTGAGGTACTGTCACGGTGTAAGTCGTCTTATCTACACCTACACGTATGTCCAGCCTACATTGTTTGCATTTATTCCTGCTTCAGAGGGAATATGTGAATTGGCAGTCATACAACCAAATGTACGCACAGCGTTAGCGCAATGCAGTTATAGGCCAGTTAGTCTAAAGACTGTGTTCCACGCTCACCTTCACAATGTGCAGTATTTGTTCTTTCCAAATCTCACTATTGTAATTTTAAAATGCCAAAATGGTGTTAAGCAGCTAGTTGTGAAAGGGCATTACAAGGCTCCTGATTACTGTGAAATCACTTGTAGTACATTACGGACCTTGCCTACTCATCAGCATTTTGCGTTAAATCGAAAACTCAAGTCTGCTTTAATTCCACTTCCTATAATGAATTTCACTATCAAGGATATTCAAATAGTATCAGAGAAATTAAAAGTGTTAGCTTTCTTGAACGAGACACATTTTGCTGATTTGAATAATAACTTGCCATTTTACCTGTCACTGGAATTTACACTACCAAGTCTTACGATTCCCTCTATTCTGTTAATTCTGGCAATAATGTTCCTGTTCTGTTATTACCGGGCAGTATCATCCAAATTCAACATTGTTCATAACATACTAACCCGTACAACACAAAAGTCTAGGTCCCCTGTAGTAATTTCCCCAGCTTAGTGTCTACATATCTGTTTATAACATGGTTAGGGTTGTCTAGGATGTACTGTACTCTGTGAGTTATTTAGGCCTCACGGAGCTCGGCTGGTAGGTGACCGAGCGATGTAATAGGCCCCTGTCTCATCAACAGAACGTATTATATAAATGGGTCAATACATCTGATATTATATTCAGATTCACCACCCTGTAACTTTCCACTGTCTATGAGTAAGACATGAGATTGACACGTGAGCGAGCAACTTACCCAAGAGGGCGAGACCCATAGCTCAGCATTTCTGTAAGCACGCACTGCGATGCCCCTAAGCTTCAGTAGCTCACCTCAACTCATATCTTAAGGACGTGACCTAACGTTTATCATACATAAACGCCGTCCCTTTCTCATTCACTCCTAGACAGTGAGACTTACAGTTGATATACACTCAGGAATTATATCTACAACCTTTTATAATAAAACAAAGGAACTACCGTTTGGGTTTCGTTACTTAAAACCCAAATATAAATATGTGTGAACGGACTGGTTAATTGGACAAGCAGCCGATTCACTCTTAACTCGACGCCAGAACTCTCCTGGATCGTTGTATGTATGTGAGAGTTGTTCAATTATTTCGGTCCATTTAAGGTTGCTTTGTTCCAGAGATCTTGTTTTTATTTCCTCCCGGATTCTTCTGTATGTATTGTAGCTTACGATGTCCCAGCCATGTGTCTCGGCTCTCTGTTGTAGCAGTTGGAACTGGTTTGTGAGGGCTATGAGTTCTGGAGTCTGTTGTGGGTGTGGGAGAGTTCTGTTGCGTTTGAGAGGTGTGGCCTCCTGGTAGGCTGTTCCTATGGCTTCACACCATGTGTTGATTTCATCGTGTATTATGTTCACCGGCTGACTGTCTATGATCTGCAGGATTGTCATGCCCTTGACCTCATGTTCGGCTGTAGCTTTTTCGTTGAATAAGTCCCAGTGGGTGAGGCGTGGGAGAGGATATGATGAGGCAAGAAAGCGAGCTAACAGTTTTGATTCATCAGCTGATTTACGCTCGACTTCAGTGATACAAGAAAGCCGTTAATAATCGTCAATAACAGAGTCCTTGTTGAAAAATCGGGGAATAAGTTGGGTGTTATTCATGTGGGTGAATATTTATATAAATCAAAGGATCTACATTATTACATATATTATCAATAGATAAATTTATTTTTCATGCTGTTATTTCTTGAAGTATTTTTATTTATTTTTAATAATACTTGTATAGTATCTTTAAATTTATGTTCTCAACCCAACCCACTGTTAATGATTATATATATGGTTAACGATCTATAATCATTTTCAATTTAATAACTGATATTTAATTTCATAATTCACGTCCAAATTAAGTCGCCAGAGTACGTATACTTAATATTATATGGGTGCAGTTAAAAAACTCTCACTACTGTGCGAGCAGCGCCACCATCACTCAGACGACCTTGAACGACTCGGTACGTATCTCCTATATTGGTAATTGCGTCTTTATATAGAGCTCCTCTCAACTGAACAAGGTCTGATTGGCCCACTCCCTTCTGTTTCATGGATGTACTGAGTGTAAAATGAGGATAGCTGAGTGAATGAATGGTCACACACTGAGACCAGGAGTCTAGTGGGTACATAGAGATACATTTTCCAAGGTTGAGAAGGGCTTGTTTGTGCCTTAAATAATACGGGTGCATGCTTGGTTGTGCCTTAAGAAAATACGGGTGCATGCGGAACCTATGTGTGAGGTTAAAGAGCATGTTTTCACGGGTATTGGTGGACTCAATAACTTCTTAATATAATGATAATATTTTTTCAGTGACTGACATTGTCTTGCTGTGTGTAGTTAATATTTCTTAAATAATTTTGATAGTATTGTTTTTTATGTTTGTGCCACTAATTGATGTCAGATAACGAGGGAACTGTTTTTCAGATGAGGTTCCTCATTTCTGTTGTAATTGATACTATGATTTAGTTTTCCTTTAATGCATTTAATATTTCTTTATAATTTCAAGATCACGTACAACCTTTGTTCCCCAGTGTAGTGTCTTAAGCCAGGTTAAGAGGTGTGCATCTGTTGTTGCAACATAATTTTGTTGAGTGCCCTTAAGGAATATTCATGGTGGAGTTAATAATTTCTTATTTTCTAAACCATTTTCTCAGTGATTGCTATTATTTTGTTGAAAGCCCTTAAAGCCTGTTCATGTGCACAAGCAACTTTTCTTAATAACTTTGAATATATTGTTGTCTAATGAGGCATTTTCTAAGTTTCTAATAATTTCAATATCATGTAAAACTTTTATTCCCCAGAGTAGTGTTTTCAGCCAGGTTAAGAGGTGTGCATATGTTGGTGTACCATTACTGTATTGATTGTGTCTGTAGTGTTGGAGGGAATAGAAGTGTCTAAATTTTACAGTGCGTCTCATTCACCCCAATCACAGGTGCTATCCTTCCATGGGTCACGGAGAATTCATTTTGTTAGTGAATTTAAGTGTGTTGTGCTGATTCTGATTTTTACTCAAAGGGGCGCTTCCACTGCAATTACCATTTAATAAAAATAAACCCCAAGTCAAGTGAGAATAGAATTCCCTTTTTACCTGTTATATATATATATATATATATATATATATGTATATATATATATATATATATATATATATATATATATATATATATATGTTTATATATATATATATATATATATATATATATATATATATATATATATGTTTATATATATATATATATATATATATATATATATATATATATATATATATATATATATATATATATATTGTTACGAGTTGGGGATTTAGCATATAGTTAAAAATCTACCCAGATCCCAACAGGCAACAACAAAAAAAAACAAAGACAATCGGACTATAAAAGGGTAGACAAAGGATGCGAGTTTTTGTTGTGTATAATCTAGTACCATAAATTCCTTAACAAAATATTCAGGTTTCTATAATTTACCCTTAACCATACTTAACCTAAACATTAACAGTATATACATATTTATACAACATACAATAATTTGAAGCAAGGTGGACGCTGGGAGGCAATATAAGATTACAAATACTTAAGTGCGGAGCTGAGATGGCTGACGAGTAAGGCTGAGTATTGTAGAAGACGGTAGGTTGTCACTGTGCCGTAGGTTTCTAGGATAGGTGATCCTGTGGTCACTTCCCAGAGTGAACTGAACTCTCCTCGAACTGGAGCTGACAAAGAAGACTTTGAGGAGGTGACGCAACAACCAGGATATGGAGAAGGGAAACCCCGGAGTGGTAACTAAGACGAGTCATACTCGTGTTTCGTCCCTAGATGGCGTTGCTCGTGGTGCTGGGTAGGTAGGTCAAGACAATAGATGGCGTGGTTCGTAGTGCTGGATAGGTAGATCATGACAATTGGTGGAGGGGTTCTTAACAATATATATACAGTCAACCCTCACTTTACGCTGTCCCACATTCCGCATTTCCACGTTTACGCTGTACTCTGCCGAAACCCGGGATGCTCACATTCTGCAGTGCATGTACCCCTTTATGCAGAGAGTGTCCGGCTCGCCGCTATTTTTAGATTCGCCCCTCCCGCCTGCTCCCGCTTCCGCCTCCGACTGGGCAAGCCGGGCGGTAAGGTTGCGCAGTGCATGTCTCTGTTGCGTTATCAGTGACGTCATATGACGTATTGGACTATGATTGGCCATGCATCCCTACCTCTCTCCGCTGCTATCTGTGATTGGTTTGAAGTAATATGACGTGTCCACCTGGGGGAGGGATGGAGAGAGGAAAGACGACGCTTGACCTAGCCGCGGCAGTTTCATCCCTCCAGGCCACACCATGTAATCGTGCATCCATTGTTCCGTAAAATGGCTTCCGCCGGACCACCGCCCCCAGAGAGAAACCTTTCCTTGCCTGGACCCAGCCACCTTAAACCAAAGAAGACACGACGTTCCTTAAGATACGAGGTGAAGTACAAGATCATCCTAGAGTTGGAGAAAGGAACAAGACAGGTTGATTTAGCGTCAGCATGGTGTGAACGAATCTACGATCCGGACGATAAAGAAGGATGCAGCCAAGATAAAGGTGCACATAAACATCATAAAGTCTACAGGTGCTTCTATGATCAAGTATTTCCACAACCAGGTGCTTCTCAAGACGGAAAAATTACTTGTGAGCTACTTGGTGCGTCAGGCGCAACGGAACATGGCGGTGGACACGAGCTCTGTTAAGGAGTATGCACGTGAACTGTATGCTGCAGTGTCACGAAAGATGGGAATTACAGAGCCCAAACTCTTAAATGCTTCCTCTGGGTGGTTACAGAGGTTTAAGATGAGGAACAAGATCACCAATATCAACATTGGTGGTGAAGAAGCTAGTGCTGACCGTGTTGCGGCTAGGGAATTTCCTCCGTTCTTACGTGAAATTATGAAGGAAGGACAGTACACCGATGACCAGGTGTTTAACATGGACGAATCTGGTCTTGTATGGAAAAAGCTACCTTCCAAGACCTTCGTTGTGAAGAATGCCAGCAAGATTCGGGGCCGGAAGTTGCAGAAGGAGCGCATCACCGTCCTGTTTACCACCAATGC
Organism: Homarus gammarus; assembly: GCA_958450375.1. Classification (NCBI taxonomy): domain Eukaryota; kingdom Metazoa; phylum Arthropoda; class Malacostraca; order Decapoda; family Nephropidae; genus Homarus; species Homarus gammarus. Next base: position 161,398 of record CAUDMG010001620.1, on the reverse strand, counting down.
CTCCGGTACCTGTAAGCTCAAGTTATCGGTGATCCACACAGCACGCAAGCCACACGCCAACAAGAGCATGGACATGACCAAGTTAAATGTCCACTGGCTGACCACACGTAAGGCGTGGATGTTCTCTTCACTGTCCCTCTCCTGGTTTGATGACTGTTTCATTCCCCATGTAAAGAAATTCTGTGAGCAACAGAATGTGCCATTCAAGATTTTGTTGCTGCTGGACAATGCACCAGGACACTCGCCTCTACTGTTAGATCGTCACCCCAACGTAAAAGTGGTCTTCCTTCCTCCCAACACTACGTCTATATTACAGCCCATGGACCAAGAGCTTGTCTGTAATGTAAAAGCTGCATTCTCTACAAAAAAATCCAAGCTCCTGAACGACTACACCAACACCAGGGAAGAGTTGCGTAACCTGAGTGACACCCATAGCAAGAGCGAAGACGACGAGGATCAACAGTTGGCAGAGCAAAAAATGCTTTTCAAACAATTCTGGAGAATATTCAACATCAAAAAAGCTGTGGACTTCTTGGTGGAGGCATGGGATCAGCTGTCTGTAGCAACTGTTCGTCACGCAAGGAGACATGTGTTGCAAGGCATTCCGGCCGTTAGGCAGAGTCAATCTGTGACTGGTGAGGTTCAGACTGTTGCAGTAGCAGTGGACCTTGCCAGAGAAGCTGCACAGAGTGTTACAGCTGCAGGTTTCTCTGAGACCACCAACGACGACATCCTGGAGGTGATAAGGGATCCTGATGTGACTACCGACGAGATGGTAGATGATGATGACGTCAGTAAAGAGGCAGGTGGTGCGTCATCCCAAGAAGAACGCCAGTTATCCCATAGTAATGTAAGGGGTGCCATCGAGTGTATTGAGAAAGTCAAGCTCCTCCTTTCCGACGACCCTGACGCAAACAGGTATGAAATCTTCACTACCCAGCTGTTGCAGACTATGGAGCCCTACTGCAAGGTTTATCACGACAACATAAACACCAGCCGTCAGCAAAGCATAACAGAGTTCTTCGCCCGCAACCCACCACAGCCAGCCCAAGCCAGTGATAGTGAGAGGTAGAGACAGTGAAGATGACTTTGAGGGATTTGTCAGGGAGGCCCTGACAAGTGTGGATGACAGTGATGGTGACTCACCTGAGGGCCAGTAGCCTGCCGTCTCCCTCGGAACCAGCCTCCATCCCCGTATGCGGACCCATCTCTTCTACCTAACTTTTAGTTTTCCTAACATAACCTTTATTTTTCCTAACCTAACCTCTTCTACATTAATTGTGTGTGCATACCATCATAAAGTTAAGATAAAATTTTTACTACAACATAGTTGTGTGTCGTCAAAAAGTGGAGTTTGGGGGTCGGCCCTGTCTCTATTTCAATTAATCCCATATGTTATGTTGTTCACTTTACGCGTTTCTCACTTTCCGCGGTACCCTGTGGGTTGTATTAACCGCGTAAAGTGAGGGTTTATATATATATATATATATATATTAGGGGGCAGGGAAAAAACACTTTTATTTGAGTTGTAGGCTGCACTTTTCAGGCATCGTTTGTATGGCTGTAACAAACACCTGTGCAAAATTTCTAGCCATTTCATGCATACTTACCCTGCCGCATCGCGAACGACTTTTTGTCAACTTTTAGTGTATACCAAAAATTAGGTATCATTTAATGTTTTCCAGGATAATGATAAATTTTACGTGGGTGACATCGATTTAATTCACATGTTATTTTACAGGTACACCGTATAGAAAATCACTACAAGTTCATATTGAAATTCTTTTTTGTGCGGAACCTGGGCATCATTTTCCTAGACAATAATCTTTGCCTAATATATCCATCTCTCGATTCGTATCCCGTCACTTCAGTGCAAGCTTCAGTCATCACTTTTATGCCTCTCTCGACCGCCTGAGTGCTGTTTGGCCACTTGGGCACCACTAATGGTGTCTCAAGAATGTCATTAACCTGTAGATTTGACAGAGAAGCAATGTAAGGAGGCTCAGTCTTGAGTTCATTCCTCCAGTTAATCATGGAATGATAGTTTTTTGCTTGCCACTTTAGTTTTGGAGTCACCACCTTTCTCATGTTGACTACAGGAGGCACATCCTCATTCCCATCTCCATCTTTACCCTCCTCATCAGTATAGTTTAACAAATTCTCGTCAACAGCAGCATCAGAATCTTCCTCCTCCTCTTCAGATCTGCCAGTGCATTCTTCCTTTTGCTGATTCTCCTCTCTAATTTTTCTTATCATTGAGACAGCTTTTTCTCTAACAGTCATGTCCTCATCTGCACACATACCAAGAAGAAGTTGATCTGTGTGGGCGAAGTATGCATTTCTCTGGACAGCCTTCTTCACTATCGTCTCCTCCTCACTATTCAGGTGTTTGCTATATAGCAGGGATTTGAATACGTTCCTTGAGCCGTGTGTTACGTAAGGGTGTATCTTGATGTAAAACCACATTGGAGCACTGAACTTTATTATTGTAATGACAATTCTTTTCAACTCATGGCTGGGTCTTGATGTTGCTACATACAGCCTGAGGATTCTACTCCATAAGGTGTTCCACCTTGACACACAGGGAGGACCTGGCTCAATAGCAGCCAGGTCATCTTCAACAACACCTGTGATAACTCCTTTACAAATCCTATACAGGTATTTCTGATCCCAGGACAGATCTTTCTCCACTTCATCATTAAACATAGGGAAATCAGGGAAACTGACTGGCTGGAAGGCGACAACTGGAAGCTCAGACATAGACTCCTTGATCTGCTTTCCAATGGAACCACGCCAATGCTCAGGACCACTTGGTTTACCATCATAGTGATAAAAAGCTGTGCGGAAAGGCAGCTCATTTCCGTGAAGCTGACATATGAAATAATGGAGCGGGTGACCAAGTAACATTTCAAGATGATGAATGACTCCATTTTCTGATCCTACATTTACATTGGTTCCATCACAACCAACACACACAATGGGCTGCTGGGTTAGATTTTTCTCCACCAGAAACTCGTGAATAGTTTTGGCAATCTGCTTAACGGTAACTATTTGAATAATTTCAAGTGCGCCAACTTACCCAGGTCTCCCCTACATTACAGTACAGTAACACAACATTGAGAAATGAAATGAGAAAAGGCTGATAATCAATATAGACATAGCACCATACTCATCTGCAACAAGACAACTTAAATGAAATAAGAGATATGAAAAAAAAGTTGAAAAACACTGAACAGAACATTGCACCGCCACAGCAGCTGTTTGGCTAGTACTGTAGGTAAATTTAAAAATTTCAGTAGAAAATGCGGCAGACTAAACCTCGACACATCAGCTTCAAATTTGGCATGGAGTCTTAGATATGTATAAGGAACAATGCCTGAAGAGTGCAGCTTTGAGCAAAATTTCACTGCCCCCTAATATATATATATATATATATATATATATATATATATATATATATATATATATATATATATATATATATATATATATATATATATATATATATATATATATATATATATATATATATATATATGCAGGGTGCTTCACCAAAGAGTACATTAAATTGGAGGATGAAATCCTTGGATATTTCGGAACCACAAAGTCTCTATGGTAAAATGCCAGGTTCTCCATAGTTTCCATGTTACAATACATTTAAGATGTTGCATTAATGAGAGTGAATTTCATGTGAGACTCCCTCCCCCACTGTAACTGCCTTTATCTCATTCGGTCATACATGGTCCCTGCCTCATGGCACCTGTGTCAGCCATCTGTATCACACTGTACTGCTGTACATAAGACATTTGTGGATAAATGATTACAAAAAGCTTACATAATGACGCATAATTACTAATATTCATACTAATATACAATAATCAAAGCTTTCTTACAAGTCATTACTATAAGCTTGGAATTTAATCTAAAGAAAACGGGACAGAATGTAAATACAATGGGTGACTAAAACAAATATTGAGGGAACATGGGAGGTGACCGTAACATTTTACATAAACATTATACAGATGTTTGAAGTGTAGTTGTAAAGAAACATTTGTGGGGTATGGGTTATTTGTGTTCACACTCAGGATGGGATGGAGAAAGGAAACTCACAATGTGCTCTCTGTATACATGTTGTATTGGATGTACAATGCAGCTTGGTGCTGGGAAGGCAGCATGGTTACAAGCGTGATGTAGAGAGAGCTGGTTGGTGAGGATGCTCAGAGGAGGACAGCTTGTGGGACTCCATGCTAGCCGGCAGGAGCGAGGGCCGCCAGGCAGCGGCGGAGGAGGAGGTGTAGCTTGCTGCGGCTGTAGCTAGAAGAGAGAGCTGGTTGGTGAGGATGCTCAGAGGAGGACCAGCTTGTGGGTCGCCATGCTCTCCGGCGGGAGCGAGGACCGCCAGGCAGGCGGAGGAGGTGTTGCTTGCTGCGGCTGTAGCTAGAAGAGGGAGAACTGGTTGGTGAGGATGCTGAGAGGAGGACCAGCTTGTGGGTCGCCATGCTCGCCGGCGGGAGCGAGGACCGCCAGGCAGGCGGAGGAGGAGGAGGTGTTGCTGGCTGGTTAGTGTAGGTAAAAAGAGAGAGATCACCACGAGGTCAGGTCTTAAATAGCGGGGGGTAGGCGTGGCTTAGTAGTTGACCTCCGTGATGTATGGCGGCGCTGGTTGACCCAGACCACGAGGCACACACTGTGGAATTCTCGGGGTCGGCTACTCAGCGACAAACAGCGTTTGTAGGGGAGAAATCCACTACAATACTCCCTCCTTCCCTCCAGGCGGTGTAGGAAACTTGTTGTCTGCAGGGTTGCATGGCACATGTGAGGCAGAACGGGCGGTGCATGCCTCATGTGAGACAACGGCGATGGCGTGGATGAGCCGGCCGCTAGGGGAGACAACTGTCTAGATACACAATATCTGTGGGAGTAGAGAGGGAGAAAAAGGGTGTGTATTGGCGATGAATGTTGTTCTTCCCTCACGGCAGGTACAGAGTCGTCAGATGTGCCTGCTGGGGTGTGTGGACCTGGGTCAGGAGCAGGGGCTACGTCAGCAGAAGCGGATGAGGGCTCGTGACAGCAGCTGGGTCCACGACAGCAGCAGGGTGCAGGACAGTAGCAGGGAGGACCTGAGGGAGAAAAGAGGGGTGTGTGGGTCCTCACTCAGGCGCATGGGCCGCGTCGGGAGCAGGGGCTGCATCAGGAGGCGCGGCAGGGGGTACTGCTGGGCCGGGGGCGGCGTCTGAGGCAGGACGGGTGTATTGGGGTTGGTAGGACGTGGTGCTTGGGGCAGGAATAGGAGCGGCTGTCTGCTTAGAGTAGCAGAGCTGCTCTAGGGTGTCTAACCTGCCGTTTAGAGACAGTAGCTGTAGAGCCAATGAGAGCTGCTTCTGGGTGTATAAGCCAGTCTTCCATGTTGCTTGAAGACTGGGAGAGTGATCAGTTTCTCCTCCATCCTGTGTGAGTGCGAATCTCCGGGGGGTCACCATTTGTGGGGTATGAGACGTTTGGTTCACACTCAGAATGGGATGGAGAAAGGAAAATCACAATGTGCTCTCATGTATACATGTTGTATTGGATGTACAATGCAGCTTGGTGCTGGGAAGGCAGCATGGTTACAAGCGTGATGCAGAGAGAGCTGGTTGGTGAGGGTGCTCAGAGGAGGACAGATTTTGGGTCGCCATGATCGCCGGCGGGAGCGAGGGCCGCCAGGCAGTGGCGGAGGAGGTGGTGTAGCTTGCTGCGGCTGTAGCTAGAAGAAGAGAGTTGGTTGGTGAGGATGCTCAGAGGAGGACAGCTTGTGGGTCGCCATGCTCGCCGGCGGGAGCAAGGACCGCCAGGCAGGCGGAGGAGGAGGAGGAGGTGTTGCTGGCTGGTTGGTGTAGGTAGAAAGAGAGAGGTCGAGTACGAGTACGAAGTCTTTAGTTAAGAGGTGAAAGAAGATTATTAGGGGTTGAGGGAAAAGTGGTGAAACTGAAATACAGCAGGAGTAGAAAGAATCTGGTCTCAACCAGATCGCTTCATCTTTCTTATTGGTGTTTTATCTTTGTTCTGCTCCCTTGGGTCGTCAGACCTTTGTATTAATATTGGTTTATTTATATAATGCTGCTTATTATTATTATTTTTATTATTGTTGGAGTTAGTGAGCTCGCCCAGGTCCTTGTGTAACTGGGAGGGAAGTCACATTTTTTTTTTTTTTTTTTTTTTTTTTTTTTTTTTTTTTTTAGGTGTTAGTTAAGTGTTAGTTGTGTTAGTCTAAAGGTACACTGTATGGAGAGGCCTGCCAGGTTCTTAGTGGAGCTGGTAGGTCACTCTCATCTTCATTCCCTTATTAATGTTTTATGTATAAATGTGTATATTGGGGCAGGAGGTGGTTCAATTACTTCTTCCTGGCTAATGTAGCTGGGAGGGTAATCACATTATTATTATTATTATTATTATTTTTTTTTTTTTTTTTTTTTTCGGAGTTAGTGAGCCCGCCCAGGTCCTTGTGTAGCTGGGAGGATAATCACATTTTTTTTTTTTGCTAAGATGTTAGTTCAATGTTAAATGTTAATTGTTAAATATTAGTTATGTTAGTCTAAAGGTACACTGTATGGAGAGGCCTGCCAGGTTCTTAATGGAGATGGTAGGTCACTCTCATCTTTTATTCTCTTTATTAAGGTTTTATATGTATATTGGGGCAGGAGATGGTTCAATTACTTTCTTCCTGGCTGATTTAAGCCAACTGTGTTCTTGGAATTCTTCGTTGTCTATATTATTTATCCAGTTTTGATATGTTTCTGTGTTAAGTTCAGTCACTTTTTTCCAAATATTTACAGCTTTGTTGTGTATATCTACATTGATTGCTAAGAGATTTGCTCTCTTGTGTAGCTGTTCATTACTAATGTGGTCTGTATATTTTATGTTATATATAAATCTAAGGGCTATATTTTGTACTGTTTGTAACCTTTTAATGCACGTTTTACTAAGGGTGTTCAATGGGATGGGTGGGTAGTCCATAATTGATTTGACAAGGGCAATATATATCTTTCTCTTGTTATTGATGCTAAGGTTCTTAAAGCGTTTTATTTTTGATAATCTTATTCTTGCCTGTCGTTCTTTATCTTTTAAGTATGTTATATATCCACTTTTTGTTAGTTTTAATCCAAGCATCCTGCCTTCAGTGTCGTATGGGTATAGTTCCTGGTCGACTATTACTGGACTTGTTTTAATCTTGGCTATTGGTACTATCTTGAATTTGTTCTTATTTGTCCTGATTTTCCATTTTTCCTCAAAATCATTTATGTTTTTTATCGCTCTTACCGTGTAGAGTGCCATAAATTGGGTTGATTTTCCTGGGTATGATACTATTTGAGTAATATCATCAGCAAACATTACGTATTCGCTGAAGGGGGTAGGTTGAGGTGTGTCTGAAGTATAAATTGTATATAGTGTTGGAGAAAGGCATCCTCCTTGAGGTACTCCACTCTCAAGATTAAACATAGTTCCCAAAAAGTTTCCAATTTGAATTTGTGCTCTCCTACCATCTAAATAGTTACACAATATTCTTAGCAAGTATTCATTAAGTCCCAGTTTTAATATTTTATATTTTAAGCCTAAATGCCAAACCTTATCAAAGGCCTTAGAAACATCCCTTAAAATTCTATTGATCTGGTTACCCTTGCTTTTTTCTATTGCAATTATTTCCGTTATTATAGCTATTGCAGTTAGGGTATTTCTATTGGGCATAAATCCATGTTGTCTGTTGTTAGTTTTCCCATGTTGTGTTAAAAAGGCTATAAGTCTTGTATTTAAAATTTTTTCCAATAGTTTCCCAGTAATTTCTAATAAAGATATTGGCCTGTAGTTTAATATTTCCTTATTGTCCTTACCCTCCTTCGGAATAAATATCATTTTAGCATATTTTAGTTTGTCTGGAAAGTAACCAGTTATTAAGCATGCGTTATAAATGTTTAATAGTGTATTTAAAATGTTTTCAGGTAGATTCATGATCATATTTCGTGTAATACCTGTGAGCCCAGGGGCTCTTTCCTTAAACTTCCTCAGACAGTGCATCATTTCTCCCATAGTTATTATTTGATTATTAGGTAATAAGTTATAGTCTATATATTGCCTTGGGGTGATTCTATGTATATGTCTTCCCATTTCTTCTTCTATCCTTTCTTCGTGTTCACTATCAAAATCTTCATTTTCCTCATCTGATATTTTAAAAACTTTTACCCATTCCCTTTTGAATGCTGACTCTTGTTCATTTTCCTCGTGCAATTTTGTTCCATTTTGGTCTTTAATGTATGGTGTTTTTCGCTTGTTGTGCCCCATCATCTTGTTTATGGAAGTCCAAAATGTTTTTGTGTCTTTAGTCATGTCCGCCGCCATTATAATATCATTCCATTTTTTATTGTTTGCTTCCTTACATGCGTCTCTTAATTTTATCTGTAGTGCTATCTGTGTCGTATATAGCCATCTGTTACTGCCGTGTCTTTCCATATACCTGTTTATTTCATTGTAATAGGTCTGGATTAATTTAACTTCTTCTGATAGTCTGTTGTTGGGTAATGTTCTAAAGTGTGAAGTAGGAGTGTGTTTGGTTATAGATGTTTTTATTGCTGAGTGCAGTCTGTCCATTTCTGAGTCTATATCTTCTGTTGTTTTCCCTTGTAGGTTAATCGAGTGGTGATTACTTAAGTCTTCTTTAAAGCTGTCCCAGTCTGTTTTACTCATTTTCAGTCTCTCTTTTATTGGTATCTGTATGGGGCTTGTTGACAGTGTTAGTATAATTGGCAGATGGTCACTGCCTGTAAGAGGTCCCTGTATTATATGGTAATTGAAAAAGGCTTTGTTGTTGGTAAAAATTTTGTCTGGTGTCGATTGTGTATTGTGATTTCTCCAGGTTGGAAAGTTAGGACCCAGATGATTGATTTTCCCTAAATTTATTAATTGATTATGGGCGTTTCCCACGACGTTAATATTTGTATTGTCAAAAATCCTATGTCTGGCGTTAAAGTCTCCTAAGATGTACATCGGATGACTATTGTTAGCCAATTTTAATAGGTCTTCTATAGGTAAGTAGGGTCGTCTCGGTGGCAGATAAGTAGTAGCAATAATTACGTCTCCTTGAGTTGTATATATTTTTATTGCTAGAAATTCATCCTGGAAGTCATCAATTAGTTTAAATTTTAAGTTTCTTTTAACCGCTATAGCTACTCCGTCATTTTTCTCGCCCGATTTATTTCTTTGGTTTACATAATAGTTAAAGAGTTTTATGTTGTTGTTTTCTGTCTCACCGTGACTGTTTATTAGTATAATGTCAGGGTCAATTTCTTGATATATATTACTTAGGTTAATTCTCTCGGTCTTCCAGTTTCTTACGTTGTGTTGTATTATTCTTAAAGTTCTTACTGTTTGTCTATTGTCCATTATTTCTTATACTTGGATTGTAACTGTTGAAGTGGAGACCTATCATCCTGTTTCCCGCTTCTGACTCTTCTAAGCTCTGACGGGTCTACTATTTTAAAGTCATTGGTCGTAATCTTTAGTTTATCCGTAGTAATTAGTGACCAGAAGTAATCTTCACTTAGGGATTTTTCTTGATATGTCCACTTGTATATCCCTCCTTCACATTTTTTTACTATTGTCCCTCCTGTTGGTCTCGATGTTGGGATTCCATGTTTTGTTGTAGTGATAACTTTCAATCCAATATCTTCAGCAGATTCAGGTTGTATATTGTGTTCAGTTTCCATCTTATCTTCTCTCCTCCTACTCCTTTGTCTTGTAGTCTGTCCTTTTGTTATTTCTATCTTATCTTTGTCACTTCTAGTCATTTGTCTGGGATCTCTATCAGTCGCTTGTGTTCCTTGTGTATCAGCTGTTGCTCCTTGCTCAAACCTTTGTTTGTCTAGCTGTAGTCTTTCTCTCAGTTCGCTTGCGTATGTTGCCTGAAATAGTTTTTCGGATTGTGGATTCTCTGGAAATATCATCTCTGGTAGGTTATTCAATTTAAACATTTTCCTTAATTCCTCATTGTATGATCCGGGTGCAATGATATTGTGCAAATGTGCATGGATCATACTAATCATTACCTTATCATGTATTGGCTCACTTAGGTTTAATATGGTGGATTCTGGTCTATGAGCTTCTTGGACCGCTCTCTTGGCTATTTCGACGTATGTCGTATCCTTCTTGTCTTGTTCCTTTTTCCTTGTTTCTTGTTCCTTGTACTTTATCATGTGTTTTTTTATTGGGCATGCCATTGCTAACGTCCTATGTCCTATGTTTACATTCCCGTTTCTCTTACAGTTGAGACAGCCAACATGTGTATTCTTACATTCAGTGTAGGTATGGTCGTCGCCTGCACAATCTGAGCAGTACTTTTTTTCTTTTTCCGGACAGTCTCTCGTTGCGTGTTCTTCATATTTGTAGCAGGAGAAGCAAGTTTGCAGACTGATGAATGTCTCCTTCTTTATTTGATGTGGTGTGACTGACATGTTGAATATTAGAAAGCCCTGTTGTAAAACTTTCTCAGCCATTGACACTTCTTCAAAAGTAATCTTAAAAACATGAGTATAGTCTTTTATCTAAATGACTTCTTCAATCTTCATCCACCTGTTTTGTCGTTCCAGTTCATCTTTCAGGTCTTCAGATGTCTTCCTCCCGATCTCTTGGTCGACTTGACGAACGAAAACTGATCTTTTTGCTTTTTGTTCTGGTGGCATGACAACAACAAGGCCTTCATTGTAAAATATATCTCTGGCTTCTTTTGAAAGGATTTTATCTGAATCAAAGTCATCTTTACAGATTACTTTAAAACCTTCATTGGTGCTGAATATTCTTGTTAGTGGGACTTGCAATTTGTTGTAAGTGATTTCTGCCACTTTTCCCCTTCCAATAGAGTGTCCCTTATCTCTATGTTTTATTCTAATGCTTGTTGTCATCTTTTTGATTACATCTAATCCTACCTATAACACAGGGCTCCTGCCTGGGAGCAGTGACCCCGCCCCCCCCCCCCTCTTGGACGGGCGTCGGGCTCGTAGGGTTCTGCACCCAGGTTACCTGTGACTATAGTTATATCTAAGAAAGTTGCCACCTACCGGTGACCCCCAGTCAAGGGGTGCCCTGCACTATCACAGGTTCCCTTGCCGGATCGACAGTATCGCTAAGTCCCGCCTCCCGTTCAAAGAACGGAGTGCATGAGGGGGATGAAAAAAGGAAAGAAGAGAACTTAGAGAGGAGAAACAGCCTACCTACCACGCCACGTTCGGTTAGCTAATCAGAGCACCCCAGTAAACGTGCATGTATTACGCCACCGTGGGGCACCACTGATTGGCCAATCCAGGACGTAGACGCACGGGTAGTAGTCAAAATTTGGGGAGCCCAAATATTTGTTTTCCAGAAGTTGGAATTTTCCGTACAATCTGTGATGGTAATTACACCGTCACTATGTTGAGTAAGTACAATCACTAGGATTGAGTGTCCTATCACAACAAAGTTGCAGACTGCTCAAACATGCAGCAAAAGAGGCAGGTCTTCGCAGCTCCAGGTCCAGCAGTCAGAGAGAGGTCACCACGGGGTCAGGTCTTAAATAGCGGGGGGTAGGCGTGGCTTTGTAGTTGACCTCCGTGATGTATGGCGGCGCTGGTTGACCCAGACCACGAGGCATACGCCAGGGAATTCACGGGGTCGGCAACTCAGCGACAAACAGCGTTTTTAGGGGAGAAATCCACTACACACTATACAGATACTTGTAGTGTAGTTGTGCATAAACATTATATAGATGTTTGAAGTGTAGTTGTAAAGAAACATTATACAGATGTTTGAAGTGTAGTTGTACATAACATTATGATGATATTCTGAGGACTAATTTTTTTCAGGCGAAACCGATTGAAAATAAGGCGTTCCGTGTACTGGCGATGCTCTCTCCAGATGAAGATGTGTTTCGAGGCGTCTCCAGTTTCCTTGACATGCTCGCTCTAGCTGTCCATCGTGACTACTGTGGGCACGGTCTCGCGAGCAGGCTGGTGAAGGTAATTAGTCTTTACAAATCAAGTTTAGAAATAATTGTATGTTGAAGCTCACAACTTTTGTTCAGTGATAAGAAATGTGTCTCCATCCACGGCTTTTCACTAAACATTTCTACCTACACTGGTCCCAGGCCAAATTCATTCCAGAGTTCTCTTGCACCCATATCATATCATGCGTTGTAATCTTATTTGGTGCCACTGATCGGTTAGTGTCGACTGGAAATAACCTCCCATCTCTGAACTGCCACCCCCTCTTAGTAGGGGACAGCTCATTGCCCAACAACTGTTGCATTGTTAGAGAACTTCTGTAAGAGTGGTATTTGGCAGCAGCTGAAGTTGGTGCAAGCTTTCCAGTTGGAACCCTGCTGCGGAGACCGAGGTTCTGCTGACAAGAGGTAACGATAATTGTCCATACAGTAGAAATATTACAGTTCACCCACACACGCAACTCATCATGAGTAAAGTCCAGTTGAGGAAATGTATTCAACACTCTCCAGCCAATGCGTTCTTTTTACCAACGTTATACAAGGATGAAACAGTGGCACAACCCGTGATGGCTTGCACAAACATAAGATGGTTCTTGACTGTGAGAATGATGGATTGCTGAATTTCATGAATGCTGTAGACCAGTGGTTCTTAACCTTTTTACTACCAGGCCCCCTCTAGGAATTGGTCCTTCCCTCCACGCCCCCCTTGCATCTATGAATAAAATTCCCTGCCAGATTTTAAAGAAAAATGAAAAATATTGTTTTTAGTCTTTTTATTGAGTATAAATTAATGAGATACTTGACACTGCTTCTTAGCTACTAGATCTTGAATGCGTGGTTGAATGCCAGAGAGTGCACAACGTAAATCCCCTTCAACGTTCAGCCTGTTTCTGTACTTGGTCTTGACAGCAACGAGCGTGGAAAATGCAGCTTCACAAAGATACGTGGATCCGAACATAGTTAGTATCCAAAGAGCCTGATGTGAGATCAGAGGGTAAACAGGAAGGTACTTGACCCAGAACGTCTCAAGATCCAGTTCTTTGAAGTCTTCCTTAGCTGTGGAATTGAACTTCAACTCAAGAAACTCCTCTTGCACTTCATCCGAAACATCAGCTACTTCACATTGAAATGGGTTCCTGATGAATTTCCAGGCTACACGCTTCGCGTCTATCTCTGGGAAGTATCTGATGAATTCTGTTTTCAAGTCCGTGAGATGAGTCATTATTTGTTTCTTTAACTCAGAATCAAGGTTACCGTGAATGAGAGCAGATTCCAAGTTACTAAAACTGGCTGTATTTCCCTGCTGAATTAGACACTTCCAGAGGTCGAGTTTGGCCATGAAGGTTCGAATGGTGTCGTGGTGCATGATGATGTTGATGTTTTTCCCTTGTAGTTTAAGGTTGAGAACATTCAACCCTTCGAAGATGTCCACCAGGTAAGCTAGAGATAGCTGAAAGCCTTCAGACTGGAACATGTCATGGAGATCTGCCTTCTGCTTCGAATCAAGAAATATTGCTGCTTCTTCTCGTAGTTCATAAAGCCGTCCAAGCATATTCCCCTTTGATAGCCATCGTACGTTCGCGTGAAAAAGCAAGGTTTCATGTTCAGATTCCATATCCTTACACAGCAGTTTGAAGAGACGACTGTTTAAGGCTCCATCTTTGATAAAGTTGACTACCTTGATAGCCACGTTCAGGACATCCTTCATTTCAGCAGGTACAGTTCTGGATACTAAAGATTCACGATGAAGTATGCAGTGTGTACCTACAACAGACGGATTTTTTTCTTTCACCATTGTAATGAATCGAGACTGCAGACCAAGCATGGCTGGAGCTCCATCAGTGCACACTCCTACCAGCGAGTCCTACGAAAGTTGGTTTTTCTGAAAGAAGTTTGATACCTGTACATCATGAAAAATAGCTGCTGCTGTTGTGCAACTTCCCATGGTGTGACAGAACAGCATTTCCTCTTTTCCACTGTTGCCTGACACGAAACGAGCATACATCAGTAGCTGAGAACACTGAGCGATGTCAATCGTTTCGTCACACTGGATAGGAAAAACAGGAGAATCTCTTACTTGGTCGAGAATTTAATCTTTGATGTCTTGAGACAATTCATCGATCCTTCCCTTGACTGCATCGTTTCATAGTGAAATTTGGGAAAGCTTGTTTGCACTATCTTTCCCCAGAACGAGTTCTGCTGCCCGGAGTATGCTTGGTTTTATGAGAAACTCTCCGATGTTATGGCTCTTCTTGCTCTTTGCAATCAACATGGCGATCTCATAGGAAGCCTCAACAACCTTTGAACTTTATTGCCGAAATGCCTCACTGCCGTCCAACTTAACTTGCTTCAAGGAGTGTCTTTTTCTTTCAAAGAATGCCTTGGGCTTGTCAGCTAGAGCAGGATGTGTTGTCCTTAAGTGGCGTTCCAAGCGTGAGGGCCGCATTCCACCCTTGCTCAGTCTTGTAACATATCACACACTGGGGTACCTCTGTGTCACCCTTTTGGAGAGACACGAATCCAAATCGAATATATTCGTCAAGATACTTCCGCTTTTTTGCACTCATTGCGAATTATTTGATGTGCAGTGGACAACACAAATCTGTGATTAAAACATAAGGCACGTGTAAGGTAAGATAAACATCACCACATGCTCATGAACACCACAACATCATGATAATCTCAACCACATGATCAATAACAAACATTTGAAGTTCAGTAATAAGCCTTTCTTTGTTTTTCTCTTTGTCAAGAAAGATTTGCTGACTCTATGCCGGGCAGCTGCCAACTGAACTATTTTTGTTCACATCAAGTGTATATTACAATAAACATATGTTGCCCGCTTCCTGATTGTTTAGAATGCTAATTAATCTTTTCACTACGATGGCTTCTTATTTATTTTATTCCGACTACCACCAGACGATTATATTCGGCTGGGGAAGCTCCATCTCCTAATAAAGGTGTTAAATAAACTTCGCTGCTTCTACAAGATATAGACTCAAACATATCCATAATCCACACTAATCATACAAGCCCCATTATGCAAAGAAACACCTTACTTAGAGCACAGATTCATCCCCCTGGCATCCTTATGTAACTTAAGTATTTTCATCTGGCTATCGCTAGACGATTAGACTCAGCTGAGGAAACACCATAGGTATTGTTAAAGCGTTTTTCTGCATTGTATCCTCTCCTAACTAATATACACTTTCCATCTTCACCCCCAGCATCCCGTCCACCCCCCGAGAAAGACGCCTACACGCCCTTCCTCTCTCCCTCTTGTGCACTTGCTAATCCTTCGAATTCACCCTCTAGAGTTCAGAAATGGACCCAACTGCACCTAGACCTGTAAATGTATAGACATTGACATTAGCATTGTTAAATACGAGGTTTACACGATCATCTGACAGACCATACAACTGCTCCCCACTTGGGTAGAAGTGCATCATAAAAACGCGGGATCTCCCTGTAATTTTCTACAAACGACAAGCTACGTGGGATAAAAATCAGTTCATGAGACTCATAACTTCCGATTGATGTACACAGGAATGGCTGAAAGAGGAAGATAAACAAATGACCATAGTCTAATAGCCGATATAAAGCAATGTGCAATGACAGTAAGGCATCGTTGTGTGACTGTAGGGCCATCAGGCTTTGTCTTGATTAACCCATCCAGAAGGTGGTGAAGGAATATTGACACTAATTCACAAACACCTAATTGGCACATCTTAGGATAATGACAGCATCATATTATGTTTTCGATCGTATTTTATCCTGAATTATAGCAGCAGCCATGTCTATGATAGCCTCCTGTGTCAAACCACTGTACACAAAGTTAAATCTGAGGATCATGTTGCCAGTATCTACGAAAGTATGAATGGTTTCTTTTCCTGACTCACTCGCAGTTATCATGGTCGACCACGTGGTCGTTTCTCATCATTTGGATTGCCAGCAAGTTGATTTCTGCAGTTGAAACGCACCTGGCAATAATGATGTTAAATCCTTTCAGCAGTGATTAGGTCAGATATATTTTGCAAACGAAGTTTTACCACAGCCCCTCATTCATCGTTACGTTCATTAGTTTTCGTGGTAATTGATTGCAAAAATGGTAATGATTCAGCTTCATGAATATGCTCACGTTTTTTCAATGGTTCCTTCTGATCTTTTCCTTTATGTCTTTGATGGTCTTAGCACAGTACAGTCTCTTACAACGGGCGATATTTGATACCAGTGTATAGTCTTACCGACATTTATCCTGAATGGGGATTGATAAAGCTCTTCTTCTGCCATTTTGCTTGAAGGCTATCACCTCGCTCATCACTGATTCCCATAATGCTTGCCAAACCCTTTTCTCTTATATGACCAAGATCGGAAGTAATGGGATAGCCACAGAAATCTCACATCTTCTCCATTGTCACTCAATGCCCGAAAAGATAGAGGAACCATCATAATCTTGATACAAGTTATCAGCTTTCACATACGACATCCAATGGAAATCATATTGAAACAGAACTCGCAGCATGGCTTATTTTATTCAGAGTTTTCTAAGAATTGATGAATCACAATGATTGACTATTCAATGTATGGTGACAAAATTACCTCATATTTAGATTCTGATGATTCCATTGAAATCTTTATACCCCAAAACCTGTATCTAGAGTCAAGTTTTATTTTCCTGTTGTAAGTAATAACAACCTTATAGCTCTTTTGGTGTTTTCAAAATGTTCACGAATTAAGACAGCGGCCACCTTGGAATTCTAACGTTTCGTCAAGTGGTATTTTAGGCGACTTTACTGTGTGGTATTGGGTAGACATCAAAACAGCAATTCTGAAAAAAAATCATTTTCTCTAGGTTAGAGTTAATGCTACTGTACTATTGGATTATTATGCTAACAATACTGTATCTGGTGTTCCCAGGAAGTCACCCATCCAAATACTGTACAAAACTGACCCGATGTTGTTATCCTTTGCTATGTAGACTATTATAATGAGATTGTGTAATGTATGCAACCCAATTCCAAAACTCTGGTGTGAAATGATTTGAGTGTCTAAACAATCTTTAAAGGGGTCAAGGTTTAGCTGGGGGAGCCAGGGACTAGACAGGGTGTTGTTTACAATCAAGTGTTGTTAGAGAGTTGTGGCATCATACAGGACCCTCTGGACCTAGATAGAAAAAAAAATATTTTTTTTTGCGGATAACAACCACCTAACTCTTACAGATTAATTTATATACAGCAAAGGTCATGATGATGTCTTCATTGTTGTGACGCCAGAGTAGTTTTATATTAAATAAAGTTCATCAGCCGATAATAAAGTGAGGGATTATCTGTCGTGCAGTTAAAGCTGTGACAGGGTTGTTATTTTTTATATCAAACAAATCGGATTTATTTGATTCAAGTTGGATTTTTTATTTCAATCAATTTTGAAGAAAAAATAATCAGGTCTTTTTCCCTTGTTGACAGCTACTGTTCCGAGTCTTCTCCTTCGATGGACTTGTTCATTCGAAACTGAGGAACCGCCTTGGTACGGAAAAAGCAGCAAAACTGGTCTTTCACATTAACTCTTTGAATGCAGACGCTGGTCATGGTTACGAACCAACAATTAACCTCTTTCGTGTCTTAAAATGTGTTAAATGTAGGGATTCTAATAGTGTTAAGAATTAAAAGTGTTTATTATAAATAATGTCTGAATATCTCCGAACATATCTGTGTTTCAGAAAACTCTGGAGCTCGGTGAGGAGCGAGGCTACTCGGCGTCAGAGGTACAGATCTCCAATACCTTGTCGGAGAAGATTTACAATAAACAAGGTTTTGAAACAATTAAGACCCTTGATCTGGCGACTGTGGAAGATGAATTTGGCCTTGACATATCTCTCATACCCGGTGAAACTATCCTGAAGTTGATGGTCAAACGCCCTCCCAGCATCGTCTTGGGGCAATAGAAACTTCAGCAGCTCTGGATAAGTTTAGGTTTTTGGTTAAGTTTAGGTTTAGGAGGGAGATAGGAAGAAACTGGTTCACAAATAGGGTGGTGGACGAGTGGAACAAGCTTAGCAACTTTGTAGTAAGTGCGGGAACTCTGGAAAGTTTCAAAAGGAGGCTAGATAGCTTCATGGATGATAGAGAGTGGTAGTAATTCTCGACAGGAGCTGCCATGCACAGGCCAACCGGCCTATTGCAGACTCCTTATTTTCTTATTTTCTTATGTTCTTCATGAAATTTAAATATGCAATGTGAAATAACGACACTGTATTTTTTTTTCAGTTTGACAAATTTTGCAATGTTTTCATAACCTGACAACAGATTCTCTCGGTGTTATAATGTAGTGGAATTCAAGAACCTATGTCAGAAGACAGCTATTAATCAGTAAAACCATAAATTATATGTTCTTTTTACAACTACTCCAGCTCTCTTAGTAAACCATGAATGGTCTGAAAAATGGCAGATAAAATCCAATGTGGACAAATATAAAGTACTTAGTCTAGGAGATGTAGACAGACATACCAGATACCAGATGAACAACGATGTTAAAGAGAAATCTGACTGAGAAAGACTTGGGAGTAATGATAAGTAGGAATCTTAAGCCAAGTAAACAATGTGTATTTGCTTGAAACAAGGCGAACAAAGTACTTGGGATCAAACAAAGGAGTGTTACTTACAAGCCTAGCGAGGTCATCCTAAAACTATATCTTGTGCTTGTGAGACCTCACTTGGATTATACAGTTCAGTTTTGGTCACCGTATTACAGAATGGATATTGGATCCCTAGAAGGAATTCAGAAGAAAATGACAAGACTGTAATCGCTCAGAGGAGCAATTTTGGTTTTGTGCAGGACAATAAGACCCTTGTCATTGACACGATCAGAACCGGATTCAGGAGTGGGAAAGTGGGTAGCTGCCCAGGGGCCTCCACATATTACAAAGTTTATTTATTTGTTTATTCATTTGGATTATTTTTATTTTCATTCTTTAAAATTCGTGTTTATCCATTCCATCACGTAAAACTATATTCAGCAAGAAGCGTGACAGAAATTAGGCTAGCTACTCCTTGAAATTCATGAATACCTGGTTTTCCTATGAACCGTATATTTTTAATATAACTGCTTATGGTTTCAAAATTCTCCAAAGAAGTGTTCAAATTTCAAAATTTTCCCGGGGGGCTTACAGCGCCCACCGGAACTCCCAGATGTTTAGGCTCGCTTCACTCGTCACCCCACTCTCTTGGGTAGTTACAATGAGGGGGGCCTCCACAAAGCGGCTGCCCATGGGCCTCCACAGGCCTAAATCCGGCACTGGACGCGATGAGCACAATTCGGTCATAACCTGTTGATTACAATTCGCATATAGCAACTGCTGGTACATCAGGACACAGTTTGAATAATACTATCAATATATAGTACATAATTACACTTATTAAAGTTATTTAGAGTTCTCAGAGGATTCAACAGTTCACAATCACACTCACGTTTTGGGGTCTAGGGTTAGGTCAACGAGAACAAATCTAATGTGTTGCTGGTGATATTGGCTGACGAGAATCCAGATGTTGCCTTTATAAGAACATAAGAACATAAGAAAGTGGGATACTGCAGGATGCCGACTGGCCCATACAGGGCAGATCCCTTTCACACCCATCCCAGCACTTCCATGTGCCTATCCAACTTCGTCTTGAAGCTCCCTAGCGTCCCCGATCCTACTATAGCACTCAGTAGCCTATTCCACATATCCACAACTCTATTACCAAGCCAGTGCTTGCCTATATCCTTTCTGAATCGGAATTTATCTTATATAAAGCCATTTGTTCTAGTTTTTTCGTTATTACTGAGCTTCAGAACATCTTCCATTTTACCCTTGTTAATCCCACTTACCCACTTGAACACCTCTATCATATCTCCCCTAACTCTACGCCTCTCTAATGAATGCAAGCCTAAGCTTTTCAGTCTTTCTTCATATGGAAGGTTTCTAATATTATGGATCATTTTTGTCATTCTTCTTTGTACTCTCTCCAAAGAATCTATGTCCATTCTATAATAAGGACACCAGAATTGAACCGCATAATCCATGTGTGGCCTCACTAATGCTAGGTAAAGTTTCAAGATAACGTCAGCAGTTCTGTTACTCACACTCCTAGATATGAACCCAAGAATCCTGTTTGCCTTGTTGCGAACGCTAATACATTGTTTTCTAGGTTTCAAGTCGTTGCTAACAAATACACCTAGATCTTTTTCACAATCTGAGTTTTCTATTTCCGTGTTACCTAGTTTATACTTAACGTTTGTATTCGTCTTCCCTATCTGTAGTACCTTGCATTTATCAGTATAAAAATTCATTTGCCAGTCTACTGACCACTCATGTAAGGTATCTAGATCTCTTTGAAGGTGTTCAAAGTCACTGTCTGAATTTATCACTCTCCCCATTTTGGTATCATCTGCAAATTTACTGATCCTACTAGTTATACCTAAATCAAGATCATTAATGAATATAACAAACAGCAGAGGGCCTAATACAGATCCCTGGGGAACTCCGCTTTTGACCGCACCCCAGTCTGACTTAAATCCATTTATGCTGACTCTTTGTTTCCTACCAGTTAACCATGACCTAATCCATTTTAATAATGATCCACCTATTCCATGTGCTTCTACCTTCCTTATCAATCTCTCATGAGGGACTCTATCGAATGCTTTACTGAAATCTAAATAAATTATATCATATGACTTATCATTATCTACCGCTTCATATACTTCTGAGAAAAAGCTAAGCAAATTTGTGAGACAAGAACGTCCCTGGGTGAACCCGTGCTGAGAAGAATGAATTAAGTTGAATGTTTCAAGGTGGCTTCTGATTTTCGTAGCAATAATTGACTCTAGCAACTTGCCTATGATTGACGTGAGACTAATGGGACGGTAATTTGATGCAATTGATTTATCACCTTTTTTGAAAATCGGAACTACATTTGCAAGTTTCCAAGCTTCTGGCACTAGGCCCGATTCTAATGACTTATTAAATAAAACTGCTAATGGATTACTCAACTCATCTCTACATTCTTTTAATATTCTAGCATATACCTCGTCTGGACCAGGCGATTTATGAGGCTTCAGTTTGTTAATTTCTTTAAGCACATCGTTACTAGTAACATTGATATTCATCAACAAATTTTCTATACTGTCGTTATATACCTTATGAACTTCTGGAAACTGTGCTAGGTTTTCTTTTGTGAATACGGAGCGAAAATGACTATTTAACGTACTACACATTTCTAACTCATCATCAGTCATTTTTCCTGTCGTAGTTTTAAGGGGACCTATTGTATCTCTAACCTTTGATTTATACAGTTGATAAAAAGCTTTGGGGTTATTTTTCTATTCGTTTGCTACCTTGATTTCATAATTTCTCTTTGCTTTCCTAATTTCTGTTTTTACCTGTCTTGTTAGGTTCTGATAGTAACCAAGTAAGTGATTTTCGCCTTTCTTAACTTTTCTATATACTCCTTTCTTTTTCCCTAGAAGATCTAAGAGTCTATTATTCATCCATTTTGGTTGGTTTCGTATCGATCTGAATTTTCTTTTAGGGATGTGTTTATTTTGAGCATTATGGATTGTCGCAATAAATTGTTCATAAGTAGCTGCTAAATTAAATTCGGGGTTATCCCGTCCTAAGTTGACAGTTTCCGGAGGTGTGGGGGGGATTAATCTTTTGACCATAGGGTCATCCCTTAGGTCTCTCCTTAAGATACCGTAATTAGCCTTCCTAAAATCCAGGATCAAGGCCGAGTTTTCCTTCTTCCTGCCATTCCATATTATGTTAAAATATATGGATTTATGATCACTGTTTCCTAGTTCGTCTCCACTCCCAACATCTTTTACTAGATTTTCATTATTACTGAGAACTAAATCGAGGATATTATTTCCTCTAGTGGGCGAGTTTATGAATTGATATAAAAAACTATCTTGTACTACTTCTAGAAAATCTTCAGATTCATTATCGCTAAGTTGATTTTTCCAATCTAAGCCTGAATAGTTGAAATCGCCTAGAATACATACATTGTTTCTATCAGATGCCTTCTTTATTTTCTCCCATAGCAATTTACCATCGTTCCTACTCAAATTAGGTGGTCTATATATAACACAAATGACTACGGACTTATTGCCCTCACCAATCTCTACC
This sequence comes from Homarus gammarus, assembly GCA_958450375.1. Classification (NCBI taxonomy): domain Eukaryota; kingdom Metazoa; phylum Arthropoda; class Malacostraca; order Decapoda; family Nephropidae; genus Homarus; species Homarus gammarus. Next base: position 139,241 of record CAUDMG010001620.1, on the reverse strand, counting down.
CAAATACTTTCATTGTCGCTATTTGTTTTAATGTTTGATTTATTGCAGCTTTTTAATGACACCCTGATATACACTGCTACACCGCCCCCTCTCCTTCCTACTCTGTCAAATTTAAATAGGTTATATCCTGGAATATGAAATTCTGCTAAAAAGTGTTTGCTGCTTGAATTTATCCATGTTTCCGTTATTGCAATTATATCTATGTTCTCTTGACTAACAATGGCCCTGAGCTGGTCCATTTTGTTACACAAGCTTTTACTATTAGTATAATAAACACTCAATATATTTCTTCCGTTTCTATCTGTTTTACCTTTATTACTTTGATGTTTGTTATTATGACTAACTATATTTTCAGCATTATCTACTTCTGTTTCACTGCTGTTATTTTCACATGGTATTTTCCTCTCTTTACCATTGATGGGATTTGACATATTAAAACCCCACCTTTACTACCCTGTCAACTATCTTCGCTAGCACCGCCACCCCCTTCCTACTTAAATGCACCCCATCCCTTGCATACATACTATCATTACCATAGTACAGGCTCCAATTATATCAATGAATGGCGTCGACAGCTCTTTACACTGTTCTTCCAACCAGCAATTGAAACCGATTGCACGGGACATCCATTAACGACTGGCACCACGTCTAGGTAGGATAGAGCAAGCAATAGGAGTTCCACCCTTCACCCTAATCTTATCTAGAGCTTCCCTATACAGCTGCGCAGTTCGACACTGGTAAGCTTACCTACGTCATTGCCTCCTGCACTGAGTAAGATTATGGGGTTGTCTCCACAGTCATCAATGACCTCTGACCCAGCTTGGAGAAGGTCGTGCCCGATCGTGGTCCCGTTAGAGACCAAGGAAAATGGCCGCTTTGGATCATTATGTCGTGGGGGAAGAGGAGGGGAGTGTGGGGAAAGACGACCTCCTTGCCACTCTGTTAAGGCAGCTGGGGCAGTTGAGGAGTGAGGTTGACACTCTAAAGGGGGAAAATGAAGCCCTCAGGACGGAACTCCTTCAGGTAGGTGTCCTGCCTAGCAGGACACCTGCGAAGGAAGAGCAGACGTGGAGAGTGGTTGTCTCCAAGGGGACAAGGGTCAGGCTCAGGAAAGCTGACCAGGGTGTGGAGTGTAGTAACCCTTACCAGGTGCTACAGGAAGCTGGAGAAGGAAGACAAGAGGCAGGACGGTATGGATCAAGGAGTGGAAAGGGCAGATGTACAAACCCTGCCCACAGGTAAGGTCGTGGTAGTTGGTGACAGCCAGGTGAGGTTTATGGATAGGGCTTCTTGTGCGAGAGATAGGAAACGTAGGACTAGGGCGTGTTTTCCTGGGGCTGGGATAGGGCATGTAGCCGAGAGGTTAGACAGGGTTTTGTCAGGGGAGGGTACCAATCCAGTAGTGTGTCTTAGTGTGGGAGGAAACGACATAGGTAAGGTTAGGAGTGAGGAACTTTTCAAGAGGTATAGGGAGGCGCTGGGGAAGATTAGAGATAGGGGAGGGATCCCGATAGTAAGCGGTGTCTTGCCTAGAAGAGGGGTTGGTCGTGAATGGCTGTCCAGGGCAATTGCTATAAATTGCCGACTGGAAAAACATTGTGCAAACAATGGTTGGGCATTCATTGATAACTGGCAACGATTCTATGGCAACGACTACCTGTACTGTCGCGACGGAGTACACTTGTCTCGTGAGGGGGCAAAGACGTTGTCTGCACCCCTGGAGCGTGAAATTGTCACTCCGAGAGAGGGGTCGGGGAAAGTGGGAGTCAAAAAACAAACAGGTCCTGGGAAGTAAAATTAGTTGCTCAGGACAAGGGGTAAAACAGGACCAGGGAAGAGTAGGTTTAAATGTATATTATACAAACAGTAGGGGCAGTTCAAAAGATATCAAAGTCTTTAAACTGCTAAGGGAACATATGGGCACTGGGGTGGAGGAGACTGCAGTGGGAGCGGGTAAACAAAGTGAAAGACTACAGGGAAATTGTGTTAGGAATGATGACAAAACTAAATTAGACAGGGAGTTTAAAACTAAACACGGTAAGGGGAGGATTCAGAACACGACTATCTTAAATGTATACTTCACGAACAGTAGAAGTATGAGAAACAAAATGGATGATATTAGGGCCTTGGTATGTACCGAAAAAATCGATATAATTGCATTCACTGAAACATGGTTCAACCTAGACACACGTGAGTTACCAGTCGAATACCAAATTGTGGGTTACAAACTGTTCCATACCGATAGGCAGACCAGGAAAGGAGGCGGAGTAGCAATCTATTTTAGGGATAATCTGAAGTGTGAAATAAATAAGGAAATAAAAACTGAGAGGAAAACAGAAACAATTTGGATAGAATTAAGCGACGGTCGGCAAAAATTAATCACAGGAGTAATATATAGACCCCCCAATCTTGATCGCGTCAATGAGCGACTTACCTGGGATGAAATGCGCAGGGCTTCCATACACAACAAAGTCTGTGTAGTAGGCGACTTTAACCTTGGCCAAATAGATTGGACTGACCTTACGGGTAACTCAGAATCACAGGATTTTCTCGAGACGATCCAGGACTGTTTCCTAAGTCAACATACAACCGAACACACACGGGGTAATAATATACTGGACTTAGTTCTGTCGAACAGAGAAAACCTAATTAGCAATGTCGAGGTAGGGAACGAAATTGCAAACAGCAATCACAAAGAAATTCGATTCCACTTAGATTTTCAGGGCAGAGTTAAGAAAAATCCCACTAAAGTACCAGATTTCAGAAGGGCAAACTTTGACAGTTTAAAGAGGCAGCTGAGAGAGGGGGTGTCGCGCTTGGCTGTGAACCTGACAGATGACACAGACCTGATAACGAGATCTGAGATTGCCAAGTTCCACGACAATTTAAATAGTGAGTTACTTAATGCACAAAGGCAGAACATACCATACAAAAAACTCAGATCAGACAACAATGACCCTAAATGGATAAATAATTATTTAAAGAACATCATTGGCCAAAGGAAGGCTATAGGTAGAAGGATAAATCGTGGCGAAATTCACCTCCGGGACTATTATAGGGTATTAGCGAGTTGGGTTAAAACCGAGATAAGGAAAGCAAAGAGGAATAATGAGGTAAGGATAGCAAGGGAGGCGAAGACAAACCCCAAAGGATTCTACCAAATGTATCAAACTAAAACACGAGAAAAGATTGGACCAATACGGTCAGACTTCGGCGAGCTCACTGATAACGACGGAGAAATGAGCAATAATTTGAATAAATATTTTTCAACAGTTTTCACCACCGAAAATTTAAACATGATACCTGAGGCACCGACTCTATTCAGAGATAGTGAAGAAAACAAATTAAGTGAAATAGTAGTGACTAGTAACGATGTTAGTATGCAAATAGACAAACTAAAGCCTAATAAGTCACCTGGTCCCGATGAGATATTTGCCAGAGTATTAAAGGAATGTAAGGAAGAGCTTAGTATGCCCTTAACAAAGTTGTTTAACATGTCATTAAAAACAGGTGTAGTACCAGAATCCTGGAAGATAGCAAATGTAATACCGATTTTCAAGAAGGGGGATAGTTCAATATCCTATAACTACCGCCCAATCAGTCTAACATCAATAGTAGGCAAATTACTGGAAGCAATCATTTCAAACTCTATTCGAAATCACCTGGAGAAGCACAGATTGATCAATGATTCCCAGCATGGCTTCACAAGCAGACGTTCTTGCCTAACTAATCTATTAACATTCTTTTCATCAGTTTTCGAATCGGTGGACGAGGGGCACAATTATGATGTGGTATATCTCGACTTTAGCAAAGCCTTCGACAGAGTCCCCCACGAACGACCAATTAGAAAGCTAGAAGCTCATGGCATCAAAGGTGACATCCTTAAATGGATTAGGGCGTGGTTACAGGACAGGAAACAGCGAGCGAGCATTAACGGCACTAAGTCCCATTGGAGCAACGTCACAAGTGGAGTTCCCCAAGGCTCAGTACTTTGACCATTATTATTTATTATATACATAAACAACATAGATATCGGCATTGACAGCAACATAAGTAAATTTGCTGATGACACTAAAATAGGACGTGTTATCAAATCTGACGAGGACTCCGCAAAACTACAGGAAGATCTAAACAAATTTTTCGAATGGTCTGAAAAATGGCAGATGAAATTCAACGTCGACAAATGTAAAGTACTCAGTATAGGAGATGTAAACAGGGAAACCAGATACCAGATGAACAACGATGCCATAGAGAAATCCGACAGCGAGAGAGATTTAGGAGTAATGATAAGTAGGAACCTTAAGCCAAGTAAACAATGCGTTTTTGTTCGTAACAAGGCTAATAAAGTACTTGGGTTCATACAAAGGAGTGTTAGTTACAAGACTAGCTAGGTCATCCTAAAACTGTATCTTGCTCTTGTGAGACCACACCTGGATTACGCAGTTCAGTTCTGGTCACCGTATTACAGAATGGATATAGAATCCTGGGAAAGAATTCAGAGGAGAATGACAAGACTAATCCCGGGCATTAGGAACCTTGAGTATAGAGACAGGTTAAAGCATCTTAATTTGCACTCCCTTGAGAGACGTAGAGCGAGGGGCGACCTGATAGAGGTGTATAAGTGGAAGGCAGGGCTAAACAAAGGGGACATTACAAAAGTACTCAAACTATCCAACCAGGAGAGAACTCGTAACAATGGTTTTAAATTAGACAAATTTAGATTTAGGCGTGAAATAGGTAAACACTGGTTTGGAAACAGAGCAGTGGATGAATGGAACAAGTTACCAAATATTATCATTAACTCGAATAAGCTGAATTGCTTCAAACATAGGTTGGATGCTCATATGATTGATTTTGATTTTGCAGCTTGCAGCGGCTACTTTATTGTGCACCCCACACTCATCCTGTGAGCGGTAGCGCAAAAGGATTACAGAGTAGGGTTTACAAAGGGTCATAATAATTAACCCCCGTTGTCAGGATATTATGGCACTGAAAGTTACACAGTATTTCATTTACATTATTTGTTTAGTTCTATACATAGAGGGTAACTTATTCACAAATGCGTGAGAACAGGCGTGTGAGGCAGTATGTCTGGCCTCACACTTTGTTATTCACATTTACGTGGGAGGTATTCAAGCGCATTGCGTATTTGGTTCTGTACATGAGAATTGATATAGTTACTAAGTGCAAAAAAGTGGATACAATCTTAATATGTCGGCTATCTTGCCATTAGAGATGAAGTGTTGTGCCATTTCACACACAGTGTGCTTGGACCTGTCCCTAAAAGGTTCTATCTTCACACAGTCGAGGACGTAGTGTTCAAGTGTGTGGCCATATGTATGGCCACACACTTTACATTTAGTTTTGTTTACATCTGCTTGAGGAACATACTGCCAAAGGTACTTATATCCTAACCTTAATCTAGCGGTTACAACATCTTGTAATCTAGTGATCTTGTTACTTGCTCCATATGCATGTTTCACTTGATACATCTCATCATGGTAACCTATGGATCGACTAGTGCCTGTTTGCACTTGTCTACTTGCGTCAAACTCATCAATAAGTTCTTTCCTAATTACAGTTTTAAGGGTTCTTTTTGACAGACCCAAATTGTATTCAACGGTGTCTTTGTTAGACGCGAGTTTGGCGAGGGCATCAACTCTGTCATGTTTTATGAGGCCTATGTGAGAGGGGATCCACAACAGTTTGACCCTGACACCCCGGTCAACAAGGCACGCATATTTGTGTCTGGCTTCAGAGACAAGAGCGTAACAACCTGAGTCGAGGGTACCAAGGGCAAGTAGTGAGGATAGAGAGTCAGTGATGATGAGACTGTCAGTAACAGTGGTTTCAATGAATTTAATAGCTGTGAGTATGGCAACTAATTCAGTTTGTAGAGTGGATGCCCAGTTGTTAATTCTAACTCCTTTCTCAATTATATTACCGTCAGGTTGAGTCACAACAATAGCACTTCCAGCCCTCCCACAGGCGGTGTTTAGAGATCCATCAGTGTAGATGGTCTGTGTTATATTATCATCAGTCTGTAGAGTGTGTATGTGTTCAAGAGCTCTCAATTTGGCAGTGTGTTGGAGATAAATGCTTTGTATAATTAATTTTTTGGGCGGATACGTCGGTATTGTGATATCGAAGGGAACTGTCCGCCAGGGTGGCAGGAAGCGCTGTTGTGTCTCAACTTTGTACAGGTGGTCTAGTCCAAACATCTTCAAATGTGTAGCTGTAGTTTGGATCCATTTAGACTCAGTAGTCCCATGGTTCATACATTCTAGCAATTTTAAGGAAACAATGTTATCAAGATCACCACGCAGAAGCCTCAGGGCTATCATGAGGTTGACTTCAATTATTCTATCTTTAACACTGGGTATACCTAGTTCTTTCCTCATATTAAGTACTTTAGTGCTCATGGGACATCCTAGGATAATTCTGAGGGCTTTATTTTGCATTTTCTCGAGCTTGTCAACGCCTTTCCCGTCACGAATGACCAGGGCTGGTGCGTGGTAATCTATCAGAGATCTTATATAGCCTAGGTACATTGTTTTAACAATTCTAATATTAGCACCATAGTGCGGGCTGTACCCGGCTACACTTCTAAGAGGTCTCAGTCTGTCAGTACATTGGCGGGTTAGCTGTTGTATGGCAGGTAGGGTACAAGGGACGGAAACACCAAGATATTTAAAAGAAGAAACATAGTCAATAGTGTTGTTACCTATCTTGAACTTGGCGGGGCCGCGTTTGCGGTTACCAGCTTGTTTGTTGAACACCTTAGTTTTGTCAGTAGAGATAATAAGACCGAGGTGTTCACAGGCTGCGTATACATGGTTCAGGGTGGTTTGCATTTCACGATGAGTTTTAGTATGTATAAGAATATCATCAGCATAGCTGATTGAGATATTGCTGGGGTTGTCTGGTATTAAATTTAATAATGCATTCATAAGAACATTGAACAAAGTGGGGCTAAGTACTCCACCTTGAGGGGTACCAAGTTGCATATCTTTAACTTCACTTTTGTAACCCTGAAACAGTGCACCAGCCCTTCTGTTGGTTAGGTAACCACTTATCCAGTGTAACAGCCTACCTCCTATATCCATTTTGGCTAGTTCGTACAATATCAGTTGCCTATTGGCAATATCAAATGCAGCTTTTAGGTCAAGAAATGTGGTGTATCTGTGCCTTTCATCACCATGCACAGTTAGGAATGTGGTGATGCAATTATGTACACCTTTACCATGGGTGAAGCCATTTATGTTAGGAGACATGTGTTCTCTGATTCTATATAAGAGTCTGCCAAGAACCATCCTCTCAAAGGTTTTACACAGGCAGCTGGTTAGTGATATGGGACGAAAGGCATCAGGCTGTCCTGGTTTCGGTATTGGTACAACAATACTGCTGGTCCCTGATGTGGGTAGTTGGTCCTCGGCATGACTCATGTTGTACAATACCAACAATGGATTGCCTGGCACGCGCCTTAGTAGTCTAATGATGTTGTAGGTGACTCCGTCCTCTCCAGGGGAAGTAGACCTACCCCTGGCGAGGGCGGCGTCAAGCTCCCACTCAGTATATGGAACATCACACTCATCGTGCTGTTTGCCCAGCATAAAGCTAATAAGATTACTTCTCTCTACAGACTTCGCATCAAGGAGTCCCCGAGTCCTAGCTGGTAACATGTCATAGCTCGACACATGAGCCCACTTTGTTATTAGCTCATTCGACTTTTGCAGAGGATTTGGATGGGAGACGTGTCTTCTGTTTTTACCTCTGATTTTGTTTATGTCTTTCCAGGCTTTGCTGAGGGATGTGTGTTGGTTCAGGCTGTTGACATATGTCTCCCATGCATTTTGTCTGAGTTCGTTTACACATTCCCTGACAGCAGCAAGGGAAGCTTGATATAATTGTAACATTTGAGGTGTTCTAAATTGTCTGTAACCCTTACCCACCCTCCTGACCCTAGCCCTGAGTTTTTTCAGCTCAGGGTCATTATAGCACTGCTGTTGCCTGTTCCCATTATGCTGACCACGTTTTCTCCTATTTTTGGTGGAGGCATTGTTGGTGAAGTATACATAAGTCCTATCTATCAGATCGTCATGGAAACTTTGGTAATTGTCAGGCTTGTAGTCCTTGTACCAGTCATGGATGAAGTCTATGAACTGGCTTTCATTTTCTTGCTTGACTGTGATTCTACGTCTGTTGAGTTTACCACCAGTGGGGGTGTCATTGGCTACATGTATACTAGCTTGGATTGGGCTATGGTCAGACATAAGATCAGTGACAACATCAGAGCTATGAGTTGTGTATGATAGATTAAAGCCAATACATTTGTCTAGACCCCCGCCATAGATGTGTGTTGGTTCATTATTACCTATAATTTGAACATCTTCATATGCGCTGAGAAGTGAGATAAGTCTCCTACCATTGGTGTTAGTGGTGGAGTCACCTAATTTCTTGTGTCTAGTATTCAGGTCACCCATTAGGACAGTGGGCTCAGTGTGTAAAAGTTGGGTGTAAACGGGACTGCCCAGTATGGGCTAATAGGCCCGCTGCAGTTTCCTCCATTCTTATGTTCTTATGTTGTTCCACTCTCTCCAGTACACTACCTATCCCTGCCTCGGGGAGGCACTCGAGGTTCCTAACTTTAGTGCAGAGATTGTTACCTAAATACTTCACCATCGAGTCTCCCATGACAGAAACACATTTGACCTTACCTGAATGTGGTGATTTCTTACCTGCGCTACTCCCTCTCTCCACACTAACAGAGGGAGTAGCACTCGTGGTGTTACTAGCACCTTCCTCACACTCGTCACTTAAGATGCTGAACCTGTTGTTCGGGTCTACAGCTGAGTGCCTTTTTAGAGTGCATTTTGTAGCACTAGCATCAACTACCTTCCATGAATCCACTTCAACTTCACCGTCCTTCACGACACTGGCAAAGGTTTTCTTCTCCTCTAAAATTAGCTTCAGGGCTAAGTTTTCGCCCTTGAGACTCTGGACCTCTTTCTCAACCTTCTCCAGTCGGTCTTGCAAGGCAAGACAAAGCTGGAGAACGTGAGAGGTGGTCGAGTACTCGTCAACAGCTGCCATGTCACTATATCACTCACTAACACTGACAGGAACACAGGTCCGCACTGGCGATAGACTCTCCCTCAGACAGTTCCACAGCTGCTACCAGCTCCATCTCGCTTAGTAACATGTGGCCGACGCGCCCATTTAACACCTCAGCAAAGTTGTTGTCAACACTCTGTCTCTCCTCTCACCCTTTCTCTCTCGCGTCTAGGTTATCTTACTGTGGCTATCTCTCTCTTTCTCTCTCTCTTCTAGTTTATCTTACTGTGGCGGTAACAAAGACTAATCCCGAATATCCTACACTAGAAGTAAGGGTTATCGGCTAGTGCTGCAGAATATTCTACACCAGAAGTAAGTGTTATTGGCTAGTGTTGCAGAATATTCTACACTAGGAGTAAGTGTTATTGGCTAGTGCTGCAGAATGAGGGAATGCCAGAAAAAGTTAGGCAAAAAATTTGGCTCAGGAGTTTAATACAGTATACGCACCATCTCACTACAATAGCGCCCAGTTCTCTGGTCAGTCACTCTGCTGCCAAGTTGCCAGATACAACTGTTTGAACTAATCATACTGAAAACTGCGACATAACTTTGTTGGATGATTGTACAGCTTTAAATTATTTTAGGTAAAACTGTATATTGAAGATCTATTATGTACCAAGCCATAATCATATTACTATCTGTTACTATTAGTACAGTACACAACCGTATTATTATGAATACCTCTTTCATTACAGTTTCAGGATAACTTTGTTCCTATAATAATGAAATATAGAGAAAGATCCCTGTCGTGTAAGAATGTAAGAAATCTAGAGTAAAAACAGTTTTTGTTTTCAGCATGAAAAGATAAAGTAAATGTCTCATGACAACAAACTCTCAAACACAAGACTTGATTAATGTGTCACAGACTTATCTAAAGGTTTTCCTGCATGGGAAAATTACTCCCTAGTTAATATTATGAAACATTGTAGACTATCTGGTGAAATATGTACTATACCTTTTCCACGCCAACCTGGCCCATAAGCCACGCCCCTCGTCTATAGCTACAAATAGCTGATTGGTTCCCCTGAGCGTCTTACGTCCCCCCAGACTGAGCATGTACAAGCACGTATTTATATCGATCTTTTGTGATAGTTATCTCAAATTTTCTAACATCCTCTCTGAAGTGCTAATGCCTTGAAATCATTTGCATTTTTATAGTTCAGATACTTATTTAACATTACTTTTAGATATTAATTTTCTATGAACCAATCAGCTATTAGTACAGCATAGAAGAGGTGCATGGCTTATGGACCAGGTTAGCATGGAAATATTACTATAGGTGTTCCCTGCAGTGTTAATATTTTGACTGTATTTGGTCAAAAACTTTATTATTAGTCGTTGTATAAACTGTTAAATGAATAAGCTAATAAATTTGAGTACTGTCGCCTAAATGTCATAACTTGAAGGACGTGGTGTCATTTTTATGCTTAAAAGCTGCCCTTTTAATAGTTTCATTTCAATAATGGCTGCACCACAGGACTTAACCATTCATCTAGTACTGCATCAAGGATTTGGTTAGGATAAAAGAATTTGATAGAATGGAGACCCATTATCTGTGAAAATGTGGATATTCTTAAGTTAAGGCGCCTATTACAGTATCAGGGCTAATTGTTGTTGTAATTTCATATTTTATTCAAAGGTACAAGAACTGGAGCCAGGAGATACTGGCTCAAATAAATAACAGTTTAACACTTTCTATATGAAGCCACAGACAGCACTTGGGGAAACCACATGAAGCACTGATGTACCCAGCCAACCACATTATATCCTGGACTGTAATGTGTAGCTTCTGGAAGTAAGTTGTCAGGTTTGTTGATACTGTACAGTGACAAGCTTCTAGGACCACTGTCCTGGGTTTAATCCCCAGCATTGGTCAGATGTGAGAAGGGTGACTCTACCTAAAAAGGGAAATCTGAATTTAATTGAAAACTGGAGACCAATAACCCCCCTGAATGTAGATTATAAAATAGTTGCAAAAATATTGGCAAGGAGAATTAAACCTTTTTTACATTCAATATTGTCAAACGACCAATACTGTTGTATTAAAGAAAGGTCAATAATAGATTGTAATATCATGGTTAGGGATATGGTGCAATTTGTTAGTAGTGAGAACCAAAAATGTGCCATGATAAACTTAGATTGGTCAAAAGCATTTGACAGAGTTGATATAAAATTTGTATTTAGGGCAATGGAAAAATTAGGCATTAACAATGTTTATGTAGACTGGATTAAAATGTTGTATGGAAATTGTGAGAGCAAGGTTTTGGTTAATGGCATACAAAGTAAGTCATTCAGGATTAAAAGATCAGTAAGACAAGGATGTCCTCTTTCTATGATTCTCTATATATTTTTCCAAGGACCTTTTTATTTATCAGTAAACAGCAATGCCAGAATAATTCCCCCACAGTTACCAAACGACATAAAAATTCCCATACTGGTATACGCTGATGATTCTACGGCATCTACAGTCTTTGTTGTCACACTAGTCCATAATTGAGGTTAGCAGAGAAATAGAAAGGTTTGAAGAAGCAACAGGTGCCATATTAAACAAAGATAAAACAAGTATTATGGGCTTGGATGAGTGGAGGAAGAGACATTTATGGCCTGTGCTGTGGATGAGATCAGCAGAATATTCCAGAACTTTAGGCACTATATACAGTATTATGAAGATTACGAACACGCTGCTAATATGAATTGGAACAAAATCTTGGAAAATATCAGCATTACTGTGAATTATTTATCAAACAGAAGATTATCCTTGTACCAAAAAGCAATTATTGTGAACTCAAAAGTTTGGTCCAAGGTATGGTACCTATCCCATACATTTCCATTAAATAAAATGTACAGTACTCACAGAAAATTGATCATGTATTTTTAAATACATATGGAGTGGTATGTACCAGCAATTAAAAGACAAACTTTGTATTTTCCTGTCAAACAAGGTGGTATTGGTGTAGTTAGTGTGTTTTGTAAGGCAGCTGCTATATTATGTACAACTTTCATAAAAATTGCTTCACACCATGAAAAGAGGAAATCTTTAACTCCATATTATTGTATGCAAGTATAGGGACCAGCTATCTATTAAAAATGAAACCTACGGATAATGTTTCCTACTTGTCTCAACCTTATTAAAGTATTGCAGTCAATACCCTACAAAGGTTAGCAAGGCATCATAACTTTCCCATGTCAAGAATAAAGATGTATACAATATGTTAATGATATGGACAAAACCTGCAGTTGAAGAAAAGTATCCACTGTTTTAATGGCCTTTTATTGGGGAAAATATTACTTGTAAATATGGATCCTCACCAGAGAGGCTTCATATACTATAGGTATATTCATGAAACTCTACCAACAAATCAGAGACTAAAAATGTTAAACATAAAACAAGATGCGAGTTGTGTAAGATGTGGTGAGGTAGAATATCCATTACATGTATTTTACTTCTGTTTCCATAACAAAGAGAAAATTAAATGGTTTAAAAATCTCCTGAATACAGTCTGCAATGTCAATAGCAAATTATTTCTGCATTTCTTAATGTTTAATATTAACTGTAGCGATAATAAGGATAAGAATACAATGATCATGCTGATGTCAGATTATATTTACAGTATGTGGTTAAGTAGGAAAGAAAATTATAATATTAAGGAGACTATCGCCTTTATTAAAGGCAGGATATATTATAATAAATGGATGATCAAGTGTATTTTAAAAGAAAAGTCATCCAAATATTTCACTTACAATTATGTTAATATGTAATATTATGTATACAGTATATATGTAAGGTGTAAAATTTATATATAATAAAAAAAAAAGTGAAGGTAGATGTACCTATATTAACCCAATTTCTTCAGATATTAAGTTTCTTGTATACTTGTCACTGCCAATGGTTTAGAACTTTTCATTGTCCAGGAACAACCAGACCTTCTCAAGGGAACACATTAGGACTTAAAGAAGGAATAGAATTTGGCTTGAAAAGATAAACCTATATATGAGCATGTTGATGCTCTGTACACCAAACATCCTGGTGAGTGTCAGCTTAGATGTACTCTACAGGTAGCTATTGAGGGAGAAATGTGTAAGGGAGCAGGGCAGTTGAGGTGCCCCAGGGAACTTAGCATCCCTGCCTATGCCAGCTATTATCTTGGGTTTGGACCATCTGAAACACAATTTGAGGAACCCCAAGTCTGAGTAAGTGTAAGTGAGAACATAAGTTAATGGCAGGCTATACTTGTGGTTTTTCAGAAGGATGATCATTGTGGACTCCTTAACAATGGGTGTAGGAAAAGATGAAGATGGTTGTTGTAGTCTGAAAATAATATTGTAGTGCTGAGTGAAGAAGCAGTTAGCATTTATTCAGTTGTTGTTGCTGAACGATTAAGTTGGGGGAACTGGGAGGCCCAAAGCATAAAGTTGGGTGAAGGCAGCAGCAGTTATACGAGTCTCTTAACTGCACATTTAAATTGAACAGCTTTTGGTTGTGTAGTGTATAAAAGGAACTGCCTAAGGGGAAACTAGCCTTCATGGGAGTGTCATGTGATCCCAGAATGACCTGAGATGACTCTTGTGATAGGATGGTAGACAGAGTTTGGGAAAGACCCTTTTCAAAAACTCTCAAAACTTGTTCAAAGGTGAAAAGTGCAATAAAACTGACGGATGTTAAAGACAGATTAATTGAAATAATGAATTAGACTAAAATGTGACTATTTTGTTGAGGTTGTTATAATAATTTATTTCCATAATGACTCATTATTACTGAGCGTTTAGTTGTTCAGTCTTGTGGGAAAACAAGCACAGGGGGTAGATGGGGCATGGGAGGAGGAGGAGCATAGGGGGAAATGAAGCATAGGAGGAGGAGGAGCATAGGGGGAGACGGAGCATAGGAGGAAGAGGAGGAGCATAGGAGGAAGAGGAGGAGCATAGGAGGAAGAGGAGGAGCATAGGACGAGAAGCACAGGGGTAGATGGAGCATAGGAGGAGGAGGAGCAGAAGCACAAGGAGAAAAACACAGGGAGGAGGAGGAACACCTGGAAAGGAGGATCAGGAGCACAGGGAGGAATAGGAACACGGGAGGAGGAGGAGCACAGGGAGGAGGAGGAGCACGGGGTAGGAGGGGGAGCACAGGAGGAGGAAAACATGGAAAGGAGGAGCAGGAGCACAGGGAGGAGGAAGAACACGGGAGGAGGACGAGCACAGGGAAGAGCTGCCCCAACCCTTCAGGGCACAGTAGGGAGGGGCCCTGAAGTATAAGAGAGTAATCAAATTTTCAAATTTCTGTGATCTCTGTGATACAGTGGTTAAGTGTTTTACCTGCCACTCTTCGAGGCCCGAGTTCGATTCCCGGCCTTTTTTTTTTTTTTTATAGGACGCTCTTTTCGCTGTGTTATAGCCTAAAAGTTAATCAAAGTGAAATTGGACCACAAATTTGACGTTTATACGTATTTTCACGTATATTAGTTTTCGAAGCTTCGAATGCTTCAATGAAGCATCAAACTGATTCAATGAACCTTCGTGACGTCACTCTGAACCTTCATATAAAATGTCTGGACTCACGCGTATTCGGCCCATCAACTCATTCGCCAGCCAGCCTTCGCCGTGAACGGACCTCTCTCCAGAACCTTCACTGCTAAAGCCTGCCAGCCTGTCTTTCAACCGTTGACGACCTGAACGAAATCGACCACCTCACCACCATCACTACACACAACCCGTAAGCTCGTTGCAGACAACGCCCTTTCTGTGCCTCTCTACTGATCAGGGGTGACTCCTGATCAGAAGCGGCCCTGATCTGGTGATCTGTAACGGCTTTCTGTAGCGGATTTGGGCCGCGATCCCATTGGTGTCATTTGCACCTCTGGCTGTTTTACCTTGTTCTTCCTTCTTTTTTCGCTCTGGCCTGGGGACCTGCACCCTAGAGGTGTATTCGTCCTTGGGTCCCCCCTGTAACTGTTCACCTCCACTGTAGGGGTTTGTGAACACGAAAGGGGGTAGGAGCAGAACCCACCCCTCCGCCGAGCCTTCCTGGGAAACCGTGATCGTGCGTGTTCCACCTAGGAAGGGGGTCGCAAATCCTTAATCCTCCACCCCTCCCCCGAATAGGTACACATCAAGTTCACGCCTATAAGTGAGCATTTTCAACAATAGGGATATAGGTTCCCCTAACGGGGTTACTAGGTGAGTGACACAGGAACCACCCTACGACCATTCGACCAGCAAGTGGCGGTGGGGGGTGCTGTAATTCCTGTGTTTAGGTTGCTCGCCTGGAATAGGTAGGGTGACTGTAAAAACCACATTAATACTGACGACACGGAGAACGACCAAATGCAATGCCTAGGACAACCGGAAACAGGATACGGGTACGCTCCCTCTTGGGGGGCGTATCGGAAAAACGTAAGGAGGAACTGGGTATACTACTGTGTGCCCAGTTAAACATCAAATTCGCCGCACTAATAGAAACAAAGGACTCCTACATAGTCCTTTGTCTTGAAGAAAAAGATGTAGACAATATGCTCTCAGACGAATCAACAAAGAAACTAAAAGAACACGGATTCGAAATAGTAATACCACCACAACTACGAGCCAAAAAATCCATAGTGATTAAAAGGGTAGATAAGAACATACTGAAACAAACACCAAGTGATATTGCCAATAACATAGAAGAGAAGAACACATGGGCCAGAGTCGAGGCGGTTGTGCTAATGCCTGGTGCTCCTACCATGATGAAGGTCAGGTTTGGAGAGATCTCCATGGCACAAAAAGCCATAGAGAATGGCCTCTGTATTTCCCACTACCATCTGACAAAACATCAAATTGAGCAGGAAGAATTTTTCCCAATCACACCCTGTTGGAACTGTTACAAATATAATCATCTAGCCGTAAATTGTCCACTAAAGGATAAGAAGTTCTGCTCCGAATGTGCAACAGAAGGCCACACATTCAGAGAATGTAGCATTAAGATAACCCAAAATGCCTGAACTGTAATGGGGACCACCGAACGCTAGCAGCGCGTTGTCCCATAAGAAAAGAAATAATTAGAAACCTGAGAGAAAAAGAAAGAACAAATAAGAAGATTGAAACAGACCCCAACAAAACATACGCAGCAATTGCAAAGCTACAAGATACCACTACCAAAGTCCTGAAGAAAACTAAAGAAAATCCCCTCATGCAGCCGACATACCTCAATCTGAGTGAAGGATTACCTTTCACGATCCTAACTAGTATCATACATGCACACCTTAATAACATTGCAAAACCAGGAACATTCGGAAAAACGATTAGAGAAATGTTTGCGGCAAACAATCTGCCAGAGGTAAAATTTCCAGACGACGCCCCCTCAACAGAAATATTTAAAATCGTCACCGAGAGTAGCCTGGGAGTAACGAAACCACAGGAGCACAAAACCAAACTATTCACAGAAGAAACCGTCATGGAAACAGACCCTATCACCCAAGAAGTCACACCACACCGCAAATCATCAGACTCCACAACTCAGCAAACAGAGAAATCACAATCTGCAAAAGCTGATCCAACCAAAGCAAAATTAAGAAAAGAATCCCACTCTGGCCATCGTGCCCCCCCATCTTCACCAAGCGATGTGCAGCCAGCAGACCTAGGCAATGAGATCGGCATCCGCTTTTACTCAGTCAATACACCACCTACAATATCAAATGACAGACTTCTGCAGGAAATCAAGGAAGGCACTGTAAAATTCACCTACGAAGACGATAGGGTAGAAGAATCCTATATAGACCAATTGATAACTGCAGGACTTTTAAATACCAAATATAATAGAATCGAAAGAGTGGATGTAACCAAGTTTAAGAAAATCAGAACGGGATTGAAGGAGGAAAGGAGTAGACACTCACCAGGAGATACACGAGCCAGCAAACACCCTACACCAAGTTCTCGGGATCCACGACTACACAAAATAAATTATTAAAGATAATCCAGCACAACGTCCTTGCCTGGAATCTGACGAGGAAATCAGAACTCACCAATATATACAGCACAATAGACCCAGACATCATTCTTATCAACGCACATGGTCGGAAAAAAGGTGACAAAATCAAGATTTTTAACTACCATGTTCATCAAATGAACATACATGATGAACCACACGACGGCATAGCAATAGCTATAAAACGCAACATACAGTATAAAATCATAGACAACTTTCATAGCAACTTTCTTGCAGCCGAAGTAAACACAACCAGAGGCCCAATATTAATCGGAACGTCTTATTTAACATTCAGAAGGCCAATGTTCCCTACAGGTGATATTTTAAAACTAATGAGGCAAAACAATCCAGCATACTTTATAGGAGACCTCAATGCAAAACACACAACCCTAGGAAATAATATCAGAAACCCAGGAGGAAAAATTCTACATGCACTCATCGAACACGGGACAATAACTCACCTTGGGCCCGACTTCGCAACTTGTGTATCAGCCGGTAACACTGGGAAACCTGACATTGTTTTAACCAATAGGCATCACCATCTAAATGTACATCTAAAAGCTGGACCCACAACAACCAGTGATCATTTACCCATAATAGCAACTTTATCCACATCCCCGATACAAATTCCATCAATCCCAAGATTTTCACTTAATAGAGCAAATTGGGAAAAATTTAAATTGGATCTGAGCAAAAACGAACCAACACTCCTACACAATAAAGACACAACTGAGATTGACAAATCGCTGGACAAATGGTACAATGAAGTAACAACAGCAATGCAAAACAATATCCCAAAAACAACATACCGTACATTACCACATGCACAATTAACGCATGAAGAGAAAATGATACAAACTAGATTCACCAATCTATATGAATACACCAAAACACACGGGTGGAACAATGACATCAGAATATTATACAGGAATATAAAAGAAGAACTGAAAGAAATAAGTAAGAACAAATACAATGAAACATGGAACAAGCTGATTCAGGACACACAAGCAGATCACAGAAACCCAAAAGCATTCTGGAAAAAAATTAAAAACCTAATGGAGTATCACCACTCTACTCCTTCTAAACATTGGTTCCCAGAAAATAATACTTACTCACGTGCCTAGACATCTACCACACTACCCAACAGCTTTCCATGAGCTATGTTATATAATGAAAAGTCTGGGTGGTGGCAGCTACCCTTTGTAAGTATAAAAAGTGTTGTACAAAGAATAACATGGTTCCCCAGACTAACCCATGTATAAGAATAGACATAAAACAAAGTAAACTTCAGAAAGGTAAGAACAGTGAAACTGAGAATATATATATATGAGAGGAAATGAAAAGGAAGAACATATAAGAATAGCTGGCAGGCAAGAGAGCCGAGCCGGGCCGGGCCGGGTTGGGCCGGGCCGGGCGAAAGAGCCGGCCTGGCGGGTGAGAGATTCACCCCTTCCTTATTTCACCTGTAGATCAATTTAACCTTAACCAATCTACGTATTACAATGTGCTGGTGAATCATTATTTCTTTTTCAGATCAAGGGATGACTACAGATCCAACTACAGTATAAAATACCGTTATTGGTGTGGTGCAGTATGTGACCATCAGTGTGGTGCAGTATGTGGCCATCAGTGTGGTGCAGTGTGTGGCTATCAGTGTGGTTTACTATGTGGCCATCAGTGTGGTGCAGTATGTGCCCATCATTTCTGGTGCAGTATGTGGCAATCAGTGTGGTGCAATATATATGTGTGTGTGTGTGTGTGGTGCAGAGAGTGTGTGTGTGTGTGTGGTGCAGAGAGTGTGTGTGTGTGTGTGGTGCAGAGTGTGTGTGTGCGATGCACAGTTTGTGTGTGTGTGATGCATAGTTTGTGTGTGTGTGTTGTTACGCCGTCTCTTAATTTACTTAAATATCCAGGTTCTAGGCGTAACCAAACAAAAACGTGAAGTAAATTAAAAGGGAATAAAAATAAATAAAGTAAACCTTTAAGAATTTAATTAATTAAATATTAACACATTAAAGAGCCTCTTAGGCTGTCACAACAAATTGAGTCACCATCGAAACTTTTAAGACACAAATGATACTAAACATCGAAACATCAAAAGAATAATAATAAAGCATTGGATTACGTTAACACTGCATAAACATATAAAAACTAACACTGAAATTAACTAACGTGAAAGAACACTGAATTACTTAAATGTATCTAATGTTACGAACCCCTCCACCGATTGTCTTCATCTACCTACCCAGCACCACGAGCAACGCCATCTAGGGACGAAACACGAGTATGGCTCGTCTTAGTTACCACTCCCGGGTTTCCCTTCTCCATATCCTGGTTGTTGCGTCACTTCCGCCTCAGTCTACTTTGTCAGCTCCAATTCGAGGAGAGGACACTACACTATGGGAAGTGACCACAGGATCACCTATCCTCTAAACCTACGGCACAGTGACTACCTATCGTCTTCTACAATACTCAGCCTTACTCGTCAGCCATCTCAGCTCCTCACTTAAGTATTTGTAATCTTGTATTGCCTCTCCCACCT
Organism: Homarus gammarus; assembly: GCA_958450375.1. NCBI lineage: Eukaryota > Metazoa > Arthropoda > Malacostraca > Decapoda > Nephropidae > Homarus > Homarus gammarus. Next base: position 119,631 of record CAUDMG010001620.1, on the reverse strand, counting down.
CCACCTTGCTTCACTATTGTTTTATGTTTTATTAATATGTATATACTGTTAACGTTTAGGTTAAGTTTGGTTTAGGGTAATTTATAAGCTGAATATTTTGTTAAGGGATTTATGGTACTTTATTATACACAACAAAAACTCGCATCCTTTGTCTACCCTTTTATAGTCCGATTGTCTTTGTTTTGTTTTTTTTGTTGTTGCCTGTTGGGATCTGGGTAGACTTTTAACAATATTCTAAATCCCCAACTCGTAACAAATGGCGACCGTGACAGGATACGACCTTAAGTACCATATTCCTTCCTCCCTTGTTACTCGTTGTTAATTACCCCTCCCAGTCACTTCTGTTTACAATTGCTTTACGGTGGTTTAAAGTTTCCTTCATATGTGTGTGCATATATTGGTATTATCGTACAGTAAGAGTGACAGACGTAGGATAATAGGTTCCAAGTGTCATAAGGCTTACCTGTTGTTACACGTGGCAGTCGTGTAGTAAGTCTTATCGAGTGTAGGGAAGAATCCGGATCTGTTTAATGCCGTACCCTCACTCCAGAGTAGGCTGTTCCATAGTCACTAGTTTTGGGTGAAGTGATATCTTGGGACGCCCTGCTCTACCAGGACCCCATAATTATAAAGCCTCCATTATTGTTCTTCTCATTATCTCATTCAGGGCTGTTAATCCGGATCTTTATATAAATGCCGTAATACGCCCTTCCTCTTTCAAGTATATCAGGGTTGTTAATCCACTTATCTTCTCTTTTGACCATTAGTTAATTTATCCTATTTTTCTTAACAATGGCCACCTCAGGTTTTGATCTTCAGGATTTTATTGAAAATCCTTCCGTAGCTAAATTACGTGTTAATATCCTGAAGAAAGAATGGAAAGAAATAGCCAACTATTACAATATCCCATTTTCACAGCAACTGACTAAGGAAATGTTAAAAAATCATGTGATTGAAGTGTTGGTTCAACAAGAAGTTTTAAAAGAATCCGCTGTTGACAGATTAACGCCCATGTCCAAGAAACTTCAACCACTATCCACCACCCCTCCTCACCCAGAAGTTGCCTCAGGTCTGGCTAGCCCTCAAGAAGAAACACAACGAATAGACCCCTTAGAACTAGAACGAGCTAGGTTCGAGTTCCAAATCAAAATGAAAGAACTCGAGTTGGAACAGGCCAAGTTGGAGCAGGAGGCCAAGTTGGACCCTGAAGAAAGGATGGAACAGGCCAAGTTGGAACAGGCCAAGTTGGAGGCCAAGTTGGACCATGAAGAAAGGATGGAACAGGCCAAGTTGGAACAGGCCAAGTTGGAGTACAAGTTGGACCATGAAGAAAGGGTGGAACAGGCCAAGTTGGTGCAGGCGGTTAAACTGAAAGAACTACAGGTGAGAGAGACAGAAGTCACCTTAACATGGGAGTTTAAATCAAAAGAAGTGGCATTAAGAGAGAAACTCGCTGCTTTTAACCCTGCTACTGCTTCTTCCCTTGTTCCCGGGTTTGATGAATCCGATATGGACGGGTCATTTAGGACTTTTGAGAAAATAGCCGTGAAGAATGAGTGGCCAAAGGACCAGTGGGTGTCAGTGTTAGTTCCTAAATTATATGGTAAGGCTCGTAGAGTTTATAACTGTTTAGACCAGACTGATGACTATGATAACGTAAAAAAGAATATCCTCACCTCTTATGCTATCACGCCAGATGGATACCGGCAGAAGTTTCGTAAACTAACCAAACCATTTTCACACACATTTGTTGAGTTTGCTCAAGAAAAGCTTAGGTTTTTTAAGAAGTGGTTAGAGGCTACAGAGACCTCCACATTTCAGGATTTGTTAAATTTGGTAGTCCTGGAGGAGTGGAAAAGCAAGATACCATTTCACATCTTGAAGCATGTGGAGGAGCGTGGAGAGGTTAATTTAGGGCGTGCTGCTGAGCTGGCTGATGCGTATGCTTTGTTGGTGGAGTCACTGGGCAGTAGAGAACGTGGTACTTCCCGACATGTTAGGTCTTCCTCTGATGATAACCTTGGGGGCGTGAGTGGTAGGTCGAAAGGTCCCACACCTACTCCCCCCGATGCAACCAAGCTGACTTGTTCTTACTGTAAAAACCCAGGCCATACGATCCAGAATTGTAAACACCCAAAGTGTCGAATTGCTAAAAGTAGTTCCCTGGATCCCAAATCCAAACCAATAGCAAATACCAATGTGGAAAGGCCCCATCAGGATCTCTTCTCTTCATTCACCTATGAGGGAAAAATTTCAATCATAGAGGGGTCTCGTTCTTTCCCTATTCGTATACTACGTGATACGGGCGCAGCACAATCTATCCTCCTGTTTAACGTCATTCCTGATATATCTACCGCATTTACTAATGAGAGTGTTCTAATTTCAGATCTCTCGTCCCATTCTTCCTATCCTTTAGCTAAAGTGCACCTCCAATGTCCCTTGATTACTGGGGAAGTGCAAATAGCCATTAGGAAAGACCCAATGCCTGTGTGCGGCATTCATTTATTATTGGGTAATGACTTGGTAGGAGATCTAGTGGTTCCTAACATAAAGACAGTCGACTCTCCCTTACCTGTCAACTCCACCACTGACCTTAAAGAAACTATTCCTCATCTTTTCCCATCTTGTGCTGTCACCCGGTCGCAGAGTGTGCGAAATGGGCCCTCTTCATCTAAAACCACCTCCAATATCTTCCTACCCACAGACGATCTGTACAATAAGACGATAAGTAAGGATGAGCTCATTAAAGCCCAACAATCTGATCCATCTTTGAATAAACTTCATCATGCAGCAGTTGAGGGTAAAGATTTTAACACCCTTCCGTGTTTTTATTATCATGAAGGGGTTTTGATGAGGGCCTATAGGCCCCCTGAGCTTGCCCATCTAGACACGTGGTCTGAAATACATCAAGTGGTAATTCCAGCTTCAGTCAGACCAGCATTAATTGCCCTTGCCCATGATGGTATTTCAGGACATTTGGGAATCCTGAAAACATATAAAAAGCTCCTCCGACACTATTACTGGCCTGGACTTAGGAAGGATGTGTCAAAGTACCTAAAATCTTGTCATATTTGTCAAATGGTAGGAAAACCAAATGAAAGTATACCAGCAGCTCCCATTAAGCCCATCCCAGTGTTTTCTACACCATTTGAAAAGATTGTTGTGGATTGTGTGGGCCCATTACCAAAGACTAAGAAGGGAAATCAATTCCTGCTCACAGTTATGGATACCAGTACACGTTATCCTGAGGCTTTTCCCCTTAAAAGCATCACTTCAAAAAACGTAATCAAACATCTTTTGCATCTTTTCACTTCAGTGGGCTTTCCTAAAGAGATCCAATCCGATCAGGGCACCAATTTTACGAGCAATCTTTTCAAACAGGTGATGAAAGACCTCAGTGTGGACCATTGTACATCTTCGGCTTACCACCCACAATCCCAAGGTTGCTTGGAACGGTTCCATCAAACTTTCAAATCAATGATCAAAAAATACTGTATAGAACACCAAAAGGAATGGGATGAAAGCGTAGACCTTGCCATCAGGGAATGTCCCCAGGAGTCATTGGGTTTCTCGCCGTTCGAGTTACTATATGGGAGACAAATTAGGGGACCCCTTAAAATAGTAAAGGAGCAGTGGTTTGACACTCCATCTATTAAGCCCGCAACAGTTTCCCAATACATTGACACTTTACGGGACAAATTAACTGAAGTCCGAACCATTGCTCAGTCAAACTTAAAAAAAGTCCAAGAGAAAATGGTGAAGTCCCAACCTAAATTAGTTAAAAGATCATTTTCTCCAGGTGACAAAGTGTTACTCTTTCTACCCATTCCAGGCTCTCCCCTTAAAAGCAAGTTTACTGGTCCCTATATAGTTGCTAATAAACTATCTCCTCTCAACTATATAGTCCATACTCCTGATTGCAGAAAAGATTCACAACTTGTTCACATTAATCTCATGAAACTTTACCATTCCAGGCAGTCAGAGGAAGACATCCCCGAGGCTGTAAGCCTACCTGTATTGCATACGGTTTTGTCAGGGCCGGAGCCGGAGACAGATGACATGGACCTATTGGAGAAATTAGACTTCCCTCTACCTAAAGAGAACCCTGCTAACAGTCACATACTCAACAATTTGGATGAGTATTTTTCTGTTCTGAATCCATCTCAAGCAAAAGATCTCACTAAGTTATTATCAACATTTCCTAAAGTCACATCAGACCTCCCAGGATTTTGCAATATACTTAAACATGATATTAAGCTAATCTCAGATGATGTACAACCCATTAGACAATCAGCTTATCGTCTAAATCCACAAAAAAAAGAGATTATGAAAAAGGAGGTAGATTTTTTGTTAAAACATAACTTAGCTGAGCCTAGTACCTCCCCCTGGGCTTCACCTTGCCTTCTCATTCCAAAACCCGATGGCACCTTTCGTTTCTGTACAGATTATCGTAAAGTGAACCAGGTCACTGTCTCAGACTCCTACCCTTTACCTTTGATTGAAGATATAATAGACAGCATAGGCTGTGCCCAATTTATCAGTACCATAGACCTGTTGAAAGGCTATTATCAAGTAGGACTCACGGATAGGGCAAAAATAATCTCGGCATTTATAACTCCATTTGGTCTTTTTCAATATTTGGTTATGGCGTTTGGCTTTTCTAATGCTCCGGCCACATTCCAGAGGGCCATCAACTTCCTAATTCAAGACCTAGGTGGGACGTTCGCCTACCTGGATGACCTGGTGGTGGTGTCGGACAGCTGGGACGAACATCTGGTGCGTTTGGAGATACTGTTTGCACGACTGCAAGAGACTGGATTCACCATAAACCTGGCTAAATCTGCTTTTGGCCGGGCCTCGGTGACTTACCTGGGACATATCGTTGGGCATGGTATGGTGAGACCCAAGGACGCAAACGTTGAAGCCATCTTGTCCTTCCCCACTCCAAGGACGAGGAAGGAACTCATGCGCTTCCTGGGGATGTGCGGCTACTACCGTCGGTTCTGCAGTAACTTCTCCAGCGTGGCCGGACCCCTCACAGACCTTACCAGTTCTGCGGTCCCTTACATCTGGAACCAGAAGTGCGACCAGCCTTTCCACCGCCTCAAAGCCTTCCTTGCCTCTAAGCCTGTAGTCCACCCCCCTGACTACACCTTGCCCTTCCATCTGCAAATCGACGCTAGTGGTGTCGGAGTGGGGGCTGTGCTCCTACAACCCGACCCAACCACTGATGTCCTTCACCCTGTGGCATATTACTCCGCCAAGTTGAAAAAACATCAGACCAACTACTCGACCATAGAGAAGGAGGCCCTGGCTCTGGTGTTGGCAATAAAGAAGTTTGAATGTTACCTCCAGTCTTGCCCACAAACAACCCTAGTCTTCACCGACCATAACCCACTCACGTTCATCCAAACCAACAAGACCTCCAACCAGCGAATCCTCCGCTGGGCTCTCCTCACCCAGCCCTATAATCTACAAGTCCGGCACATAAAGGGGGTGGACAACCTGATTGCAGACTCCTTATCCCGAGCTCCAGTGGAAATGTAGCAGCTACTCTCCAGACGCACCAGGTGATCACCTCCTTCGCGCCCGCGCTACGAAGGTCTTTGGAGGGGGGGGTGTGTTACGAACCCCTCCACCGATTGTCTTCATCTACCTACCCAGCACCACGAGCAACGCCATCTAGGGACGAAACACGAGTATGGCTCGTCTTAGTCACCACTCCCGGGTTTCCCTTCTCCATATCCTGGTTGTTGCGTCACTTCCGCCTCAGTCTACTTTGTCAGCTCCAATTCGAGGAGAGGACACTACACTATGGGAAGTGACCACAGGATCACCTATCCTCTAAACCTACGGCACAGTGACTACCTATCGTCTTCTACAATACTCAGCCTTACTCGTCAGCCATCTCAGCTCCTCACTTAAGTATTTGTAATCTTGTATTGCCTCTCCCACCTCCACCTTGCTTCACTATTGTTTTATGTTTTATTAATATGTATATACTGTTAACGTTTAGGTTAAGTTTGGTTTAGGGTAATTTATAAGCTGAATATTTTGTTAAGGGATTTATGGTACTTTATTATACACAACAAAAACTGGCATCCTTTGTCTACCCTTTTATAGTCCGATTGTCTTTGTTTTGTTTTTTTTGTTGTTGCCTGTTGGGATCTGGGTAGACTTTTAACAATATTCTAAATCCCCAACTCGTAACACTAAGCAAATACTGATGGACATAAATGGAGACATAGATAGGTACTCACGTAGATGTACCACATTGGTGGCGACAGGAACAACACAAATAAATAAGGTATAAGTAACAGGTGACGAGTGTCACTCAAAGGATGTGGACTGTATGACAAGAGGACTGAACTAACTCAAGTCAGTTGGTGGGTCCTATACAGTATATAAGGTCGGCTCCCGCCACGCGACCCGCCGGTGGGTCGTTTAACGATGCAGATGGTCGTTGGAGAACAAAGAATGCTGGTTACAATACAAAATGAAGAAATAAGATGGGCTTGAACAAATAATGACAGTTAAAACCTTAACAGCACAGGGTAAGGTGACTAGAATATATAATAGTAAATTTAACACATCATTACAGGAATAATATGGAACATGGGAGCATGTTATATATATAAAAAAAAATAGAAAAAACACGACACGGTCGTAACAGTGTGTGGTGTAGTGTGTCGTGCAGTGTGTGTGTGTGGTGCAGAGTGTGTGTGGTGCAGAGTGTGTGTGTTTGTTTGTGGTGCAGTGTGTGCGTGTGGTGCAGAGTGTGTATGTGTGTGTGTGGTGCAGAGTGTGTGTGTGTGTGTGTGGTGTAGTGTAATAATAATAATAATAAACGGTTTATTAATAGAGTTGAAGCAGGTGGCTGAAAATATACAGACTTACATTTGATTTAGACATAATGATATAATATGCATTGAATACATTTACAGGGCTGTACAGTTCATAAATCAGGAGTTGTTTATTATTTTAACAATAGATGGGATGGTGTTGTTCTTATATCTATGGGTGCTGGCTCTTATGGGCTGAATTTTGTTGTAGTGGCCGACTGTGCGAGTTGGGTGGGAGGGCAAGAGGTGGCGATGGCGAGGGTGGTGCACTGGTGCAGTAGTCCACGGCCAAACCTTTCCAGTGCATGGTGGTGGTGTAATGGTCATGAGCTAACCTGAAAACCTTAAGGACTCATATTACGCTCAAACGTCCACAAAACCCTCTTGAGTCCCCCAGTGGAAACGTCCCCCGTTTTCTATGTTTCCCCCGTCTTGGTCTATGGGAGTAGACGCTGTATGCTGGGACCTGTTGCCATCCAACCCTTTGTAATCAATTTGATTTTGCTTTCGATAGCTGAGTCAGAGCATTGTTAGTTGAGATGATAGTAGAGAATGAAAATGAGTTCATAGTCTCAATTTCAAGGTCAGAGTGTACAGTAAATTAATTCATCGGAATAGGAGTAGCTGGACTCCCTGGCCTGTTTTGAGTGAGGGCGCCGCAGGCATGTCAACCGTTAGTAAGTGCCCGTCCCTTCATCCATACAGGTAGGCCAATCCACGCTGAGTGGTAATTTGCCCTTCTTTAAGTGATTTGACCCAATTAATAGTTGATTGTGCAAGTGTTACAGTAACGTAGTTACTATGCTCTGAGTGAAGTCATATTTACGTCTTTAACGTCCCCTGAAACGTGATGTTGTTGTCACCGTTAGTAAGTGCCCGTCCCTTCATCCATACAGGTCCCGTGACGCTACCCCGTTTGTCTCCAGGGCGAAGGTGGGCTTAATTGAAACCCACCTGTCGCTCGGAGCCGGTGGATACCCAGCAGTGGTCAAATAGGAGTGATGGCGCTGATTCGGCATGATTAATCGGCTCTACTCTACCTCGTGGGCCGAGGACCCCAAACCCATCTCGGGTCGGAGTGTAACCGACCACAACAGCAGTTGTTAGAGGCGCCAGTGCTATACCCTGTGACAGGCCTTGGAATTATGGTCCACAGTGTGGTTGTAGGTGTTGTTAATACTTACCCATGTTGTGGGGGACCCATGTCGGGGTTTGTATCAGTATTAGTGTCTTGGGAGGAAAGACAAGGAACTGGTCCTGCGATATAATGTAAGGTGACATCAGGTATTGGGTGCACGGTAAGAGTGTAATGTCCGAATAATTGCTGTTGAGTAAATAGGAAAACAAGGAAACCAGTACATAAGACATAGAGAGTTTGCAATAGGCCCAGGAGCTGAGCCTGGTAGTTATATGTTGATAACATCTATTTTCCCCTTTGATTTTATATTAATAAACTTGTTCTTTGAGAATTTAAGGGGTATTCATTTCTCCCACAGTATTTTACCTTTATTTCCATCCAAGTGACCTGATACCAAAATTACCATACTCACGTGCCTAGACCCTCGTCCATGCTACCCAAGAATAGGTGACGGAACTGAGTAGAGTAAGAACTAAGAGAAGTAAATAAGATGAGGGTGGTGTAGAAACAGAGAGGGAGTCGGGCCCCCTCACATTGGTGACAGACCAAGAACGCGCCCCCTCACAGTGGAGGTCACTGAGGGATGGAATTTCCAGGGTGGAGAGAGCGTTGGTGTAGCCAGAGTATTCTGCGCCGAGCATGATTCTGCAGGCCTTTTTCTGTACCTTCTCTAGTTGACGTTGTTGGGTGGAGTTGAGAGAAGACGACCAGGCTGGTGACGCGTACGTTAGTTTGGGGAGAAAAAAGGCGTTGAAGATGGTCCTCAGCTCTGGCTTGGGTGTCCCAAGTGACCTAAGTCTTCGTAGCATGTAGAGACGGTACGAGGCTGCCTTCACTGTGATATTTACATTGGCCTTCCAGTCAAGTTTATTGTCTATAGTTACACCCAGGAGTTTGGCAGACTACACCAGCTGGAGAGGATGGGCAGGGCACCCACTATGACTGCTGGGGCTTGCACTGGAGTGGTGGCGGAATTGATGTGTGTATGTAGTGCAGAGTATGTGTGTGTGTGTGTGTGTGTGTGTTTGTGGAGCAGTGTGTGTGTGTGTGTGTGTGTGTGGTGCAGAGTGTGTGTGTGTGTGTGTGTGAGTGTGGTGCAGAGAGTGTGTATGTAAGTGGTGTAGAGTATGTGTGTGTGTGTGTGTGTGTGTGTGTGTGTGTGTGTGTATGTATGTGTGTGTGTGTGTGTGTGTGTGTGTTATGGCGCAGTGTGTGTGTGGTGCAGTGTGTGTGTGTGTGTGTGTGTGTATGCATGTGTGTGTGTGTGTGTGTGTGTATGGTGCAGTGTGTGTGTGTGGTGCAGTGTGTGTGTGTGTGTGTGTGTGTGGTGCAGTGTGTGTGTGTGTGTGTGTGTGTGTGTGTGTGTGTATGTGTGTGTGTGTGGGTGTGTGTGTGGTGCAGTGTGTGTGTGTGTGTGTGTGTGTGTGTGTGTGTGTGTGTGTGGTGCAGTGTGTGTAATAATAATAATAATAATAATAATTAACGGTTTATTGAAAGAGCTTGGCAGCCAGAAGGCTGAAAATATACAGTTACATATTTGGGGAATGGGTTACGAATTACAAATAATATACAAGTAACATAAGTGACACAAATAAGACATATAATAACTTAGATGGGGAAAAGCTCAAACTACAGTTCATTTCAACATAGT
>CAUDMG010001620.1:0-102500 GCA_958450375.1 Homarus gammarus | reverse complement strand
CCTAGAAGAGGGGTTGGTCGTGAATGGCTGTCCAGGGTAATTGCTATAAATTGGCGACTGGAAAAACATTGTGCAAACAATGGTTGGGCATTCATTGATAACTGGCAACGATTCTATGACAACGACTACCTGTACAGTCGTGACGGAGTACACTTGTCTCGTGCGGGGGTAAAGACGTTGTCTGCATCCCTGGAGCGTGAAATTGTTACTCCAAAGGGGGGGGGGGGGTTTCGCCAGAAGAGAGAGGTCGGGGTAAGTGGGAGTCAAAAAACAAGCTGGTCCTGGGAAGTAAAATTGGTTACTCAGGACAAGGGGTAAAACAGGAGCAGGGAAGGGTAGGTTTAAATGTATACTATACACACAGTATGGCGTGTTCGAAATAAAATAGACTTGCTGAGAGCGGTTGTATGTACCGAGAATGTAGACGTCATAGCAATCACCGAGACTTGGATGAATGTGGCGAGCAAAATTTTTTTAACAGAGTAACACTTAGAAGGGTACAACCTTTTTCACAAGGACAGGGAAGGGAGGAAGGGGAGAGGGGTCGCAATCTTCCTCAAGGATACATTAAGATATTGTATTAATAATTCAATAAAGGGTGAAATAGGAACCGAGTCTGTATGGGTAGAAATCACGGAAGGAAGAGAAAAACTAATTGTGGGAGTGATTTACAGGCCTCCAAGTCTTGGGAAGGAAGCAGCTCAGCCCATATGACAGGAAATGAGTAGGGCAGGAAAATATAACAACCTGTGCATTATGGGGGATTTCAACTTCAGAAATATTGACTGGGACAACATTGTAGGTGACTATGAAACTGAAGACTTCCTAGATGCAGTACAGGACAATTTTTTGAAACAACTAATTGCAGAACCTACTAGAGGTGACAATATATTAGACCTAGTATTAACAAATAAAGAAAATATTATCAGAGATATCACAGTAAGGGAAGAACTAGGTAACAGTGATCACAGAGAAATCAGGTTCACCCTAAATTGGGAAACGAAAAACAATGACAATATGGTCAGAGTCCCAAACTTTCAGTTGGCAGATTATCAGGGATTAAGAAGGTACCTAGGTGAGGCCACCTGGGAACAGTCACGTCAGTCACCAGTAGGAAGGGGTGAGGCCATAGATGATGCAACAATCGATCATGACCATAATATATTCACTATTATACTACATAAAGCACAAGAACAAAATATACCATACAGAAAAATTAGGTCAAATAGGAATGAGCCAAGGTGGATGACCAGAAAACTTAAACATGACATAGGAATAAAGAAAGGAATATATAAGAAATTAAAGGGAGGGGAGGAGAAGCACAGAAATAGGTATAATGAACTATCTAGGAATGTTAAGAAAAATGTAAGGAAAGCAAAGAGAGACTATGAAATCAAAATAGCAAGAGAATCCAAGGCGAATCCCAACTGATTTTTCCAGGTATATAGAACAAAGGTCAAGGACAAAGTTGGGCCTTTAAAGTCAGGGAGGGAGAATTGATAAATGGCAATGAGGAAATAAGCAAAGCATTGAACAGCTACTTCTTATCAGTTTTCACAGAGGAAATTCGAGATGAAATTCCAGAGATGGAACTGATATTTAAGGGAAAGGAAGAAGACAAATTAAGGCATATCACTATCAGAAAAGAGCATGTTCTTGAGAAGATAAATAAACTAAAGAAGACAAAATCCCCAGGGCCGGATGAAATTTTCCCTCGAGTCTTGAAAGAGTGTAGGGAACAAAATAGCAGATCCCTCGTAGACTTATTTACAAAATCATTAGACACCTGAGTTGTGCCAGACTTGTGGAAACAGGCAATTGTAATACCCATATTCAAAAAGGGAGACAGAGCATCAGCGTCAAATTACCGGCCAATCAGTTTGACCTCAGTAGAGGGGAAATTTCTTGAATCAATTATAGCAGATAACATCCGATCACATTTAGAGAAAAGCAAATTAATCTACGACTCTCAAAATGGGTTTACAAAGGGAAAAATCTTGTCTAACAAATCTGCTGACTTTTTTAGGAAAGTCTTCGAGGTAGTAGATAATGACGAAAATTACGATGTTATTTACTTAGACTTTAGCAAAGTATTTGACAGAGTACAGCATCAGAGGCTTCTGAGAAAAATTAAGGCTCATGGTATCGAGGGGAAAGTTTTAAATTGGATAAAATCATGGCTCACCGATAGAATGCAGAGGGTCAGCGTGGATGGTGTTAAATCTGAACGGGGTCGTGTAACCAGTGGGGTTCCCCAGGGATCAGAACTAGGCCCACTCTTGTTCATAATCTACATAAACGATTTAGATATTGGGATCAGCAGTGACATAAGCAAGTTTGCGGATGACACCAAAATAGGGCGGCAAATTAAATCAGGGCAGGATGCAACTGCATTACAGGAGGATCTAAATAAACTGCAGGGGTGGTCTGAAAAATGGCAAATGGAAATTAACACCAGCAAGTGCAGCGTACTTAATATTGGAAGAACAAATACTTATAATGTATACAGCCTAAACAACATCAACCTAGAGAAGTCGACTTGTGAAAGAGACCTAGGGGTACTTGTAAGCCCGGACCTACGGCCTAGAAAACAGTGCGTTAATGTTCGAAATAAGGCAAACAGAGTATTGGGTTTTTAACTAGAAGTGTAAGTAATAAGAGTGCAGAGGTCTTATTGCAACTATATCTTACACTTAATGCTCTATGTGTGTTCCTCACGAGTGCTGCACTGTACTGTACTGTACTGTACTGTACTGTAAAGGGAGTATCCACTTAATGCTGTATGTGTGTTCCTTACAAGTACTGTACAGTACTGTACTATACTGTACTCTACTGTACTGTAGAAGGATTCTCCACTTAATGCTGTATGTGTGCAACTCACATGTACTGTACTGTACTGTACTGTACTGCACTGTAGAAGCAGTCTCCACTTAATGCTATGTGTTCCTCACAAGTACTGTACTGCACTGTAATGTACTGTACTGTACTGTACTGTAGAGGGAGTCTCCATTTAATGCTGTATGTGTGTTCTTCACAAGTGCTGTGCTGTACTGTACTGTAGAAGGAGTCTCCACTTAATGCTGTATGTGTGTTCCTAACAAGTACTGTACTGTGCTGTACTGTACTGTAGAAGGAGTCTCCACTTAATGCTGTATGTGTGTTCTTCACAAGTGCTGTACTGTACTGTACTGTACTGTACTGTACTGTACTGTAGAAGGAGTCTCCACTTAATGCTGTATGTGTGTTCCCCAAAAGTGCTGTACTGTACTGTACTGACCTGCACTGTACTGCAGTGTACTGTAGAAGGAGTCTCCACTTAATGATGTATGTGTGTTCCTCACAAGTACTGTACTGTACTGTACTGTACTGTAGAAAGAGTCTCCATTTAATGCTGCATTTGTGTTCCTCACAAGTGCTGTACTGTACTGTACTGTAGAAGGAGTCACCACTTAATGCTGTATGTGTGTTCCTCACAAGTGCTGTACTGTACTGTACTGTATTGTACTGTAGAAGGAGTCTCCACTTAATGCTGTATGTGTGTTCCTCACAAGTACTGCACTGTACTGTACAGTACTGTACTGTAGAAGGAGTCTCCACTTAATGCTGTATGTGTGTTCCACACAAGTACTGAGCAGTACTGTACTATACTGTACTCTACTGTACTGTAGAAGGACTCTCCACTTAATGCTGTATGTGTGTTCCTCACAATTACTGTACTGTACTGTACTCTACTGTACTTTAGAAGGACTCTCACTTTATGCTGTATGTGTGTTCCTCACGTGTACTGTAATGTACGGTAGAAGGAGTATCCAAGTAATGCTGTATATGTGTTCCTCACAAGTACTGTACTGTACTGTACTGTACTGTAGAAAGAGTCTCCACATGATGCTGTATGTGTGTTCCTCATAAGTGCTGTACTGTGCTCTACTGTATTGTAGAAGGAGTCTCCACTTACTGCTGTATGTGTGTTTCTCACAAGTACTATACTGTACTGTAGAAGGAGTCACCACTTAATGCTGTATGTGTGTTCCTTACAAGTACTGTACTGTACGGTAGAAGGAGTATCCAAGTAATGCTGTATATGTGTTCCGCACAAGTGCTGTACTGTACTGTACTGTACTGTACTGTACTGTAGAGGGAGTCTCCACTGAATGCTGTATGTGTGTTCCTCACAAGTACAGTACTGTACTCTACTGTACTGTACTGTACTGTACTATACTGTAGAAGAAGTCTCCATTTAATGCTGTATGTGTATGTTTTCCTCACAAGTACTATGCTGTACTGTACTGTAGAAGGAGTCTCCACTTAATGCTGTATGTGTGTTCCTCACAAGTGCTGCACTGTACTGTACTGTAGAGGGAGTCTCCACTTAATGCTGCATGTGTGTTCCTTACAAGTACTGTACTATACTGTACTATACTGTACTCTATTGTACTGTAGAAGGATTCTCCACTTAATGCTGTATGTGTGTTCCTCACAAGTACTGTACTATACCGTACTGTACTGTACTGTACTGTAGAAGGAGTCTCCACTTAATGCTGTATGTGTGTTCCTCACAAGTACTGTACTGTGCTGTACTGTACTGTACTGTACTGCACTGTAGAAGGAGTCTCCACTTAATGCTGTATGTGTGTTCCTCACAAGTACTGTACTGTAATGTACTGTACTGTACTGTACTGTACTGTAGAAGGAGTCTCCAATTAATGCTGTATGTTTGGTCCTCACAAGTACTGTACTGTGCTGTACTGTACTGTATTGTACTGTACTGTAGAAGGAGTCTCCACTTAATGCTGTATGTGTGTTCCTCACAAGTGCTGTACTGTACTGTACTGACCTGCACTGTACTGCAGTGTACTGTAGAAGGAGTCTCCACTTAATGCTGTATGTGTGTTCCTCACAAGTACTGTACTGTACTGTACTGTACTGTAGAAAGAGTCTCCACTTAATGCTGCATTTGTGTTCCTCACAAGTGCTCTATTGTACTGTACTGTAGAAGGAGTCTCCACTTAATGCTGTATGTGTGTTCCTCACAAGTGCTGTACTGTACTGTACTGTATTGTACTGTAGAAGGAGTCTCCACTTAATGCTGTATGTGTGTTCCTCACAATTACTGTACTGTACTGTACTCTACTGTACTTTAGAAGGACTCTCACTTTATGCTGTATGTGTGTTCCTCACAAGTACTGTACTGTACTGTACTGTACTGTAGAAAGAGTCTCCAAGTGATGCTGTATGTGTGTTCCTCTCAAGTGCTGTACTGTGCTGTACTGTACTGTAGAAGGAGTCTCCACTTAATGCTGTATGTGTGTTCCTCACAAATACTATACTGTACTGTAGAGGGAGTCACCACTTAATGATGTATGTGTGTTCCTTACAAGTACTGTACAGTACTGTACTATACTGTACTCAAATGACCTGTAGAAGGATTCTCCACTTAATGCTGTATGTGTGTTCCTCACGTGTACTGTACTGTACGGTAGAAGGAGTATCCAAGTAATGCTGTATATGTGTTCCCCACAAGTGCTGTACTGTACTGTATTGTACTGTACTGTACTGTAGAGGGAGTCTCCACTGAATGCTGTATGTGTGTTCCTCACAAGTACAGTACTGTACTCTACTGTACTGTACTGTACTGTACTATACTGTGGAAGAAGTCTCCATTTAATGCTGTATGTGTATGTTTTCCTCACAAGTACTATACTGTACTGTACTGTAGAAGGAGTCTCCACTTAATGCTGTATGTGTGTTCCTCACAAGTGCTGTACTGTACTGTACTGTAGAGGGAGTCTCCACTTAATGCTGCATGTGTGTTCCTTACAAGTACTGTGCTATACTGTACTATACTGTACTCTAGTGTACTGTAGAAGGATTCTCCACTTAATGCTGTATGTGTGTTCCTCACAAGTACTGTACTATACCGTACTGTACTGTACTGTACTGGGGAAGGAGTCTCCACTTAATGCTGTATGTGTGTTCCCCACAAGTACTGTACCGTGCTGTACTGTACTGTACTGTACTGCACTGTAATGTACTGTAGAAGGAGTCTCCACTTAATGCTGTATGTGTGTTCCTCACAAGTACTGTACTGTAATGTACTGTACTGTACTGTGCTGTACTGTAGAAGGAGTCTCCAATTAATGCTGTATGTTTGGTCCTCAAAAGTACTGTACTGTGCTGTACTGTACTGCATTGTACTGTACTGTAGAAGGAGTCTCCACTTAATGCTGTATGTGTGTTCCTCACAAGTACTCTACTGTGCTGTACTGTGCTGTACTGTATTGTACTGTAGAAGGACTCTCCACTTAATGCTGTATGTGTGTTCCTCACAATTACTGTACAATACTGTACTCTACTGTACTGTAGAAGGACTCTCCACATGATGCTGTATGTGTGTTCCTCACAAGTACTGTACTGTGCTGTACTGTACTGTAGAAGGAGTCTCCACTTAATGCTGTATGTGTGTTCCTCACAAGTACTATACTGTAATGTAGAGGGAGTCACCACTTTATGCTGTATGTGTGTTCCTTATAAGTACTGTACAGTACTGTACTATACTGTACTCTACTGTACTGTAGAAGGATTCTCCACTTAATGCAGTATGTGTGTTCCTCACATGTACTATACTGTACGGTAGAAGGAGTCTCCACGTAATGCTGTATATGTGTTCCTCACAAGTGCTGTACTGTACTGTACTGTACTCTACTGTAGAGGGAGTCTCCACTGAATGCTGTATGTGTGTTCCTCACAAGGACTGTACTGACTGTACTATACTGTACTGTACTGTACTGTACTGTAGACGGAGTCTCCACTTAATGCTGTTTGTGTGTGTTCCTCACAAGTACTATACTGCACTGTACTGTAGAAGGAGTCTCCACTTAATGCTGTATGTGTGTTCCTCATAAGTGCTGTACTGTACTGTACTGTAGAAGGAGTCTCCACTTAATGCTGTATGTGTGTTCCTTGCAAGTACTGTACTATACTGTACTTTACGGTACTCTAGTGTACTGTAGAAGGATTCTCCACTTAATGCTGTATGTGTGTTCCTCACAAGTACTGTACTATACTGTACTGTACTGTACTGCACTGTAGAAGGAGTCTCCACTTAATGCTGTATGTGTGTTCCTCACAAGTACTTTACTCTGCTGTACTGTACTGTACTGTACTGTACTGTACTGTAGAAGGAGTCTCCACTTAATGCTGCATGTGTGTTCCTCACAAGTACTGTACTGTAATGTACTGTACTGTACTCTACTGTACTGTAGAAGGAGTCTCCACTTAATGCTGTATGTGTGGTCCTCACAAGTACTGTACTGTGCTGTACTGTACTGTATTGTACTGTACTGTAGAAGGAGTCTCCACTTAATGCTGTATGTGTGTTCCACACAAGTACTGAGCAGTACTGTACTATACTGTACTCTACTGTACTGTAGAAGGACTCTCCACTTAATGCTGTATGTGTGTTCCTCACAATTACTGTACTGTACTGTACTCTACTGTACTTTAGAAGGACTCTCACTTTATGCTGTATGTGTGTTCCTCACGTGTACTGTAATGTACGGTAGAAGGAGTATCCAAGTAATGCTGTATATGTGTTCCTCACAAGTACTGTACTGTACTGTACTGTACTGTAGAAAGAGTCTCCACATGATGCTGTATGTGTGTTCCTCATAAGTGCTGTACTGTGCTCTACTGTATTGTAGAAGGAGTCTCCACTTACTGCTGTATGTGTGTTTCTCACAAGTACTATACTGTACTGTAGAAGGAGTCACCACTTAATGCTGTATGTGTGTTCCTTACAAGTACTGTACTGTACGGTAGAAGGAGTATCCAAGTAATGCTGTATATGTGTTCCGCACAAGTGCTGTACTGTACTGTACTGTACTGTACTGTACTGTAGAGGGAGTCTCCACTGAATGCTGTATGTGTGTTCCTCACAAGTACAGTACTGTACTCTACTGTACTGTACTGTACTGTACTATACTGTAGAAGAAGTCTCCATTTAATGCTGTATGTGTATGTTTTCCTCACAAGTACTATGCTGTACTGTACTGTAGAAGGAGTCTCCACTTAATGCTGTATGTGTGTTCCTCACAAGTGCTGCACTGTACTGTACTGTAGAGGGAGTCTCCACTTAATGCTGCATGTGTGTTCCTTACAAGTACTGTACTATACTGTACTATACTGTACTCTATTGTACTGTAGAAGGATTCTCCACTTAATGCTGTATGTGTGTTCCTCACAAGTACTGTACTATACCGTACTGTACTGTACTGTACTGTAGAAGGAGTCTCCACTTAATGCTGTATGTGTGTTCCTCACAAGTACTGTACTGTGCTGTACTGTACTGTACTGTACTGCACTGTAGAAGGAGTCTCCACTTAATGCTGTATGTGTGTTCCTCACAAGTACTGTACTGTAATGTACTGTACTGTACTGTACTGTACTGTAGAAGGAGTCTCCAATTAATGCTGTATGTTTGGTCCTCACAAGTACTGTACTGTGCTGTACTGTACTGTATTGTACTGTACTGTAGAAGGAGTCTCCACTTAATGCTGTATGTGTGTTCCTCACAAGTGCTGTACTGTACTGTACTGACCTGCACTGTACTGCAGTGTACTGTAGAAGGAGTCTCCACTTAATGCTGTATGTGTGTTCCTCACAAGTACTGTACTGTACTGTACTGTACTGTAGAAAGAGTCTCCACTTAATGCTGCATTTGTGTTCCTCACAAGTGCTCTATTGTACTGTACTGTAGAAGGAGTCTCCACTTAATGCTGTATGTGTGTTCCTCACAAGTGCTGTACTGTACTGTACTGTATTGTACTGTAGAAGGAGTCTCCACTTAATGCTGTATGTGTGTTCCTCACAATTACTGTACTGTACTGTACTCTACTGTACTTTAGAAGGACTCTCACTTTATGCTGTATGTGTGTTCCTCACAAGTACTGTACTGTACTGTACTGTACTGTAGAAAGAGTCTCCAAGTGATGCTGTATGTGTGTTCCTCTCAAGTGCTGTACTGTGCTGTACTGTACTGTAGAAGGAGTCTCCACTTAATGCTGTATGTGTGTTCCTCACAAATACTATACTGTACTGTAGAGGGAGTCACCACTTAATGATGTATGTGTGTTCCTTACAAGTACTGTACAGTACTGTACTATACTGTACTCAAATGACCTGTAGAAGGATTCTCCACTTAATGCTGTATGTGTGTTCCTCACGTGTACTGTACTGTACGGTAGAAGGAGTATCCAAGTAATGCTGTATATGTGTTCCCCACAAGTGCTGTACTGTACTGTATTGTACTGTACTGTACTGTAGAGGGAGTCTCCACTGAATGCTGTATGTGTGTTCCTCACAAGTACAGTACTGTACTCTACTGTACTGTACTGTACTGTACTATACTGTGGAAGAAGTCTCCATTTAATGCTGTATGTGTATGTTTTCCTCACAAGTACTATACTGTACTGTACTGTAGAAGGAGTCTCCACTTAATGCTGTATGTGTGTTCCTCACAAGTGCTGTACTGTACTGTACTGTAGAGGGAGTCTCCACTTAATGCTGCATGTGTGTTCCTTACAAGTACTGTGCTATACTGTACTATACTGTACTCTAGTGTACTGTAGAAGGATTCTCCACTTAATGCTGTATGTGTGTTCCTCACAAGTACTGTACTATACCGTACTGTACTGTACTGTACTGGGGAAGGAGTCTCCACTTAATGCTGTATGTGTGTTCCCCACAAGTACTGTACCGTGCTGTACTGTACTGTACTGTACTGCACTGTAATGTACTGTAGAAGGAGTCTCCACTTAATGCTGTATGTGTGTTCCTCACAAGTACTGTACTGTAATGTACTGTACTGTACTGTGCTGTACTGTAGAAGGAGTCTCCAATTAATGCTGTATGTTTGGTCCTCAAAAGTACTGTACTGTGCTGTACTGTACTGCATTGTACTGTACTGTAGAAGGAGTCTCCACTTAATGCTGTATGTGTGTTCCTCACAAGTACTCTACTGTGCTGTACTGTGCTGTACTGTATTGTACTGTAGAAGGACTCTCCACTTAATGCTGTATGTGTGTTCCTCACAATTACTGTACAATACTGTACTCTACTGTACTGTAGAAGGACTCTCCACATGATGCTGTATGTGTGTTCCTCACAAGTACTGTACTGTGCTGTACTGTACTGTAGAAGGAGTCTCCACTTAATGCTGTATGTGTGTTCCTCACAAGTACTATACTGTAATGTAGAGGGAGTCACCACTTTATGCTGTATGTGTGTTCCTTATAAGTACTGTACAGTACTGTACTATACTGTACTCTACTGTACTGTAGAAGGATTCTCCACTTAATGCAGTATGTGTGTTCCTCACATGTACTATACTGTACGGTAGAAGGAGTCTCCAAGTAATGCTGTATATGTGTTCCTCACAAGTGCTGTACTGTACTGTACTGTACTCTACTGTAGAGGGAGTCTCCACTGAATGCTGTATGTGTGTTCCTCACAAGGACTGTACTGAACTGTACTATACTGTACTGTACTGTACTATACTGTAGAAGAAGTCTCCATTTAATGCTGTATGTGTATGTGTTCCTCACAAGTACTATACTGCACTGTACTGTAGAAGGAGTCTCCACTTAATGCTGTATGTGTGTTCCTCATAAGTGCTGTACTGTACTGTACTGTAGAAGGAGTCTCCACTTAATGCTGCATGTGTGTTCCTTGCAAGTACTGTACTATACTGTACTTTACGGTACTCTAGTGTACTGTAGAAGGATTCTCCACTTAATGCTGTATGTGTGTTCCTCACAAGTACTATACTATACTGTACTGTACTGTACTGCACTGTAGAAGGAGTCTCCACTTAATGCTGTATGTGTGTTCCTCACAAGTACTTTACTCTGCTGTACTGTACTGTACTGTACTGTACTGTACTGTAGAAGGAGTCTCCACTTAATGCTGCATGTGTGTTCCTCACAAGTACTGTACTGTAATGTACTGTACTGTACTCTACTGTACTGTAGAAGGAGTTTCCACTTAATGCTGTATGTTTGGTCCTCACAAGTACTGTACTGTGCTGTACTGTACTGTATTGTACTGTACTGTAGAAGGAGTCTCCACTTAATGCTGTATGTGTGTTCCACACAAGTACTGAGCAGTACTGTACTATACTGTACTCTACTGTACTGTAGAAGGACTCTCCACTTAATGCTGTATGTGTGTTCCTCACAATTACTGTACTGTACTGTACTCTACTGTACTTTAGAAGGACTCTCACTTTATGCTGTATGTGTGTTCCTCACGTGTACTGTAATGTACGGTAGAAGGAGTATCCAAGTAATGCTGTATATGTGTTCCTCACAAGTACTGTACTGTACTGTACTGTACTGTAGAAAGAGTCTCCACATGATGCTGTATGTGTGTTCCTCATAAGTGCTGTACTGTGCTCTACTGTATTGTAGAAGGAGTCTCCACTTACTGCTGTATGTGTGTTTCTCACAAGTACTATACTGTACTGTAGAAGGAGTCACCACTTAATGCTGTATGTGTGTTCCTTACAAGTACTGTACTGTACGGTAGAAGGAGTATCCAAGTAATGCTGTATATGTGTTCCGCACAAGTGCTGTACTGTACTGTACTGTACTGTACTGTACTGTAGAGGGAGTCTCCACTGAATGCTGTATGTGTGTTCCTCACAAGTACAGTACTGTACTCTACTGTACTGTACTGTACTGTACTATACTGTAGAAGAAGTCTCCATTTAATGCTGTATGTGTATGTTTTCCTCACAAGTACTATGCTGTACTGTACTGTAGAAGGAGTCTCCACTTAATGCTGTATGTGTGTTCCTCACAAGTGCTGCACTGTACTGTACTGTAGAGGGAGTCTCCACTTAATGCTGCATGTGTGTTCCTTACAAGTACTGTACTATACTGTACTATACTGTACTCTATTGTACTGTAGAAGGATTCTCCACTTAATGCTGTATGTGTGTTCCTCACAAGTACTGTACTATACCGTACTGTACTGTACTGTACTGTAGAAGGAGTCTCCACTTAATGCTGTATGTGTGTTCCTCACAAGTACTGTACTGTGCTGTACTGTACTGTACTGTACTGCACTGTAGAAGGAGTCTCCACTTAATGCTGTATGTGTGTTCCTCACAAGTACTGTACTGTAATGTACTGTACTGTACTGTACTGTACTGTAGAAGGAGTCTCCAATTAATGCTGTATGTTTGGTCCTCACAAGTACTGTACTGTGCTGTACTGTACTGTATTGTACTGTACTGTAGAAGGAGTCTCCACTTAATGCTGTATGTGTGTTCCTCACAAGTGCTGTACTGTACTGTACTGACCTGCACTGTACTGCAGTGTACTGTAGAAGGAGTCTCCACTTAATGCTGTATGTGTGTTCCTCACAAGTACTGTACTGTACTGTACTGTACTGTAGAAAGAGTCTCCACTTAATGCTGCATTTGTGTTCCTCACAAGTGCTCTATTGTACTGTACTGTAGAAGGAGTCTCCACTTAATGCTGTATGTGTGTTCCTCACAAGTGCTGTACTGTACTGTACTGTATTGTACTGTAGAAGGAGTCTCCACTTAATGCTGTATGTGTGTTCCTCACAATTACTGTACTGTACTGTACTCTACTGTACTTTAGAAGGACTCTCACTTTATGCTGTATGTGTGTTCCTCACAAGTACTGTACTGTACTGTACTGTACTGTAGAAAGAGTCTCCAAGTGATGCTGTATGTGTGTTCCTCTCAAGTGCTGTACTGTGCTGTACTGTACTGTAGAAGGAGTCTCCACTTAATGCTGTATGTGTGTTCCTCACAAATACTCTACTGTACTGTAGAGGGAGTCACCACTTAATGATGTATGTGTGTTCCTTACAAGTACTGTACAGTACTGTACTATACTGTACTCAAATGACCTGTAGAAGGATTCTCCACTTAATGCTGTATGTGTGTTCCTCACGTGTACTGTACTGTACGGTAGAAGGAGTATCCAAGTAATGCTGTATATGTGTTCCCCACAAGTGCTGTACTGTACTGTATTGTACTGTACTGTACTGTAGAGGGAGTCTCCACTGAATGCTGTATGTGTGTTCCTCACAAGTACAGTACTGTACTCTACTGTACTGTACTGTACTGTACTATACTGTGGAAGAAGTCTCCATTTAATGCTGTATGTGTATGTTTTCCTCACAAGTACTATACTGTACTGTACTGTAGAAGGAGTCTCCACTTAATGCTGTATGTGTGTTCCTCACAAGTGCTGTACTGTACTGTACTGTAGAGGGAGTCTCCACTTAATGCTGCATGTGTGTTCCTTACAAGTACTGTGCTATACTGTACTATACTGTACTCTAGTGTACTGTAGAAGGATTCTCCACTTAATGCTGTATGTGTGTTCCTCACAAGTACTGTACTATACCGTACTGTACTGTACTGTACTGGGGAAGGAGTCTCCACTTAATGCTGTATGTGTGTTCCCCACAAGTACTGTACCGTGCTGTACTGTACTGTACTGTACTGCACTGTAATGTACTGTAGAAGGAGTCTCCACTTAATGCTGTATGTGTGTTCCTCACAAGTACTGTACTGTAATGTACTGTACTGTACTGTGCTGTACTGTAGAAGGAGTCTCCAATTAATGCTGTATGTTTGGTCCTCAAAAGTACTGTACTGTGCTGTACTGTACTGCATTGTACTGTACTGTAGAAGGAGTCTCCACTTAATGCTGTATGTGTGTTCCTCACAAGTACTCTACTGTGCTGTACTGTGCTGTACTGTATTGTACTGTAGAAGGACTCTCCACTTAATGCTGTATGTGTGTTCCTCACAATTACTGTACAATACTGTACTCTACTGTACTGTAGAAGGAGTCTCCAAGTAATGCTGTATGTGTGTTCCTCACAAGTACTGTACTGTAATGTAGAGGGAGTCACCACTTTATGCTGTATGTGTGTTCCTAAAGTACTGTACGACTGTACTGTACTGTACTGTAGAAGGATTCTCCACTTAATGCGTATGTGTGTTCCTCACATGTACTGTACTGTACTGTAGAAGGAGTCTCCAAGTAATGCTGTATATGTGTTCCTCACAAGTGCTGTACTGTACTGTACTGTACTCTACTGTAGAGGGAGTCTCCACTTAATGCTGTATGTGTGTTCCTCACAAGTACTATACTGTAATGTAGAGGGAGTCACCACTTTATGCTGTATGTGTGTTCCTTATAAGTACTGTACAGTACTGTACTATACTGTACTCTACTGTACTGTAGAAGGATTCTCCACTTAATGCAGTATGTGTGTTCCTCACATGTACTATACTGTACGGTAGAAGGAGTCTCCAAGTAATGCTGTATATGTGTTCCTCACAAGTGCTGTACTGTACTGTACTGTACTCTACTGTAGAGGGAGTCTCCACTGAATGCTGTATGTGTGTTCCTCACAAGGACTGTACTGAACTGTACTATACTGTACTGTACTGTACTATACTGTAGAAGAAGTCTCCATTTAATGCTGTATGTGTATGTGTTCCTCACAAGTACTATACTGCACTGTACTGTAGAAGGAGTCTCCACTTAATGCTGTATGTGTGTTCCTCATAAGTGCTGTACTGTACTGTACTGTAGAAGGAGTCTCCACTTAATGCTGCATGTGTGTTCCTTGCAAGTACTGTACTATACTGTACTTTACGGTACTCTAGTGTACTGTAGAAGGATTCTCCACTTAATGCTGTATGTGTGTTCCTCACAAGTACTATACTATACTGTACTGTACTGTACTGCACTGTAGAAGGAGTCTCCACTTAATGCTGTATGTGTGTTCCTCACAAGTACTTTACTCTGCTGTACTGTACTGTACTGTACTGTACTGTACTGTAGAAGGAGTCTCCACTTAATGCTGCATGTGTGTTCCTCACAAGTACTGTACTGTAATGTACTGTACTGTACTCTACTGTACTGTAGAAGGAGTTTCCACTTAATGCTGTATGTTTGGTCCTCACAAGTACTGTACTGTGCTGTACTGTACTGTATTGTACTGTACTGTAGAAGGAGTCTCCACTTAATGCTGTATGTGTGTTCCTCACAAGTGCTGTACTGTACTGTACTGACCTGCACTGTACTGCAGTGTACTGTAGAAGGAGTCTCCACTTAATGCTGTATGTGTGTTCCTCACAAGTACTGTACTGTACTGTACTGTACTGTAGAAAGAGTCTCCACTTAATGCTGCATTTGTGTTCCTCACAAGTGCTCTATTGTACTGTACTGTAGAAGGAGTCTCCACTTAATGCTGTATGTGTGTTCCTCACAAGTGCTGTACTGTACTGTACTGTATTGTACTGTAGAAGGAGTCTCCACTTAATGCTGTATGTGTGTTCCTCACAATTACTGTACTGTACTGTACTCTACTGTACTTTAGAAGGACTCTCACTTTATGCTGTATGTGTGTTCCTCACAAGTACTGTACTGTACTGTATTGTACTGTATTGTAGAAGGAGTCTCCACTTAATGGTGTATGTGTGTTCCTCACAAGTACTGTACTGTGCTGTACTGTACTGTAGGAGTCTCCACTTAATACTGTATGTGTGTTCATCACAAGTACTGTACTGTGCTGTACTGTACTGTAGAAGGAGTCTCCACTTAATGCTGTATGTGTGTTCCTCACACATACTATACTGTACTGTAGAGGGAGTCACCACTTAATGCTGTATGTGTGTTCCTTACAAGTACTGTACAGTACTGTACTATACTGTACTCAAATGTACTGTAGAAGGATTCTCCACTTAATGCTGTATGTGTGTTCCTCACATGTACTGTACTGTACGGTAGAAGGAGTATCCAAGTAATGCTGTATATGTGTTCCTCACAAGTGCTGTACTGTACTGTAATGTAATGTACTGTAGAGGGAGTCTCCACTAAATGCTGTATGTGTGTTCCTCACAAGTACTGTACTGTACTCTACTGTACTGTACTGTACTGTACTATACTGAAGAAGAAGTCTCCATTTAATGCTGTATGTGTATGTTTTCCTCACAAGTACTATACTGTACTGTACTGTAGAAGGAGTCTCCACTTAATGCTGTATGTGTGTTCTGCACAAGAACTGTACTGTACTGTACTGTACTGTACTGTACTGTACTGCAGAAGGAGCCTCCACTTAATGCTGTATATGTGTTCCTCACAAGTACTGTACTGTACTGTATGTACTGTACGGTACTGTACTGTATATACTGTACTGTACTGTACTGTGCTGTATGTACTGTACTGTACTATACTGTATGTACTATACTGTACTGTACTGTAGAAGGAGCCTCCACTTAATGCTATATATGTGTTCCTCACAAGTGCTGTAATGTACTCTACTGTACTGTTCTGTACCATGCTGTGGAAGGAGTCTCCACATAATGCTGTATGTGTGTTCCTCACAAGTACTGTATTGTACTGTACTGTACTGTACTGTACTGTTCTGTACTGTGGAAGGAGTCTCCACATAATGGTGTATGTGTGTTCCTCACAAGTACTGTATTGTAATGTACTGTACTGTACTGTAGGAGGAACCTCCATTTAATGCTGTATGTGTGTTCTTCACATGTGCTGTGCTGTACTGTGCTGTACTGTGCTGTACTGTACTGTGCTGTACTGTAGAAGGAGTGTCCACTTAATGCTGCATGTGTGCTCCTTGCAAGTACTGTACTATACTGTACTTTACGGTACTCTAGTGTACTGTAGAAGGATTCTCCACTTAATGCTGTATGTGTGTTCCTCACAAGTACTGTACTATACTGTACTGTACTGTACTGCACTGTAGAAGGAGTCTCCACTTAATGCTGTGTGTGTGTTCCTCACAAGTACTTTACTCTGCTGTACTGTACTGTACTGTACTGTACTGTAGAAGGAGTCTCCACTTAATGCTGTATGTGTGTTCCTCACAAGTACTGTACTGTAATGTACTGTACTGTACTGTACTCTACTGTAGAAGGAGTCTCCACTTAATGCTGTATGTTTGGTCCTCACAAGTACTGTACTGTGCTGTACTGTACTGTATTGTACTGTACTGTAGAAGGAGTCTCCACTTAATGCTGTATGTGTGTTCCACACAAGTACTGTACTGTGCTGTACTGTACTGTACTGTATTGTACTGTATTGTAGAAGGAGTCTCCACTTAATGGTGTATGTGTGTTCCTCACAAGTACTGTACTGTGCTGTACTGTACTGTAGAAAGAGTCTCCACTTAATGCTGTATGTGTGTTCCTCACACGTACTATACTGTACTGTAGAGGGAGTCACCACTTAATGCTGTATGTGTGTTCCTTACAAGTACTGTACAGTACTGTACTATACTGTACTCAAATGTACTGTAGAAGGATTCTCCACTTAATGCTGTATGTGTGTTCCTCACATGTACTGTACTGTACGGTAGAAGGAGTATCCAAGTAATGCTGTATATGTGTTCCTCACAAGTGCTGTACTGTACTGTAATGTAATGTACTGTAGAGGGAGTCTCCACTAAATGCTGTATGTGTGTTCCTCACAAGTACTGTACTGTACTGTACTGTACTGTACTGTACTGTACTATACTGAAGAAGAAGTCTCCATTTATTGCTGTGTGTGTATGTTTTCCTCACAAGTACTATACGGTACTGTACTGTAGAAGGAGTCTCCTCTTAATGCTGTATGTGTGTTCTGCACAAGAACTGTACTGCAATGTACTGTACTGTACTGTACTGTACTGCAGAAGGAGCCTCCACTTAATACTGTATATGTGTTCCTCACAAGTACTGTACTGTACTGTATGTACTGTACGGTACTGTACTGTTTGTACTGTACTGTGCTGTACTGTACTGTACTGTATTGTTCTGTATTGTAGAAGGAGTCTCCACTTAATGGTGCATGTGTGTTCCTCACAAGTACTGTACTGTGCTGTACTGTACTGTAGGAGTCTCCACTTAATGCTGTATGTGTGTTCATCACAAGTACTGTACTGTGCTGTACTGTACTGTAGAAGGAGTCTCCACTTAATGCTGTATGTGTGTTCCTCACACGTACTATACTGTACTGTAGAGGGAGTCACCACTTAATGCTGTATGTGTGTTCCTTACAAGTACTGTACAGTACTGTACTCTACTGTACTCAAATGAACTGTAGAAGGATTCTCCACTTAATGCTGTATGTGTGTCCCTCACATGTACTGTACTGTACGGTAGAAGGAGTATCCAAGTAATGCTGTATATGTGTTCCTCACAAGTGCTGTACTGTACTGTAATGTACTGTACTGTAGAGGGAGTCTCCACTAAATGCTGTATGTGTGTTCCTCACAAGTACTGTACTGTACTCTACTGTACTGTACTGTACTGTACTGTACTATACTGAAGAAGAAGTCTCCATTTATTGCTGTATGTGTATGTTTTCCTCACAAGTACTATACGGTACTGTACTGTAGAAGGAGTCTCCACTTAATGCTGTATGTGTGTTCTGCACAAGAACTGTACTGTACTGTACTGTACTGTACTGTACTGTACTGTACTGCAGAAGGAGCCTCCACTTAATACTGTATATGTGTTCCTCACAAGTACTGTACTGTACTGTATGTACTGTACGGTACTGTACTGTACTGTACTGTACTGTACTGTACTGTATGTACTGTACTGTACTATACTGTATGTACTATACTGTACTGTACTGTAGAAGGAGCCTACACTTAATGCTATATATGTGTTCCTCACAAGTGCTGTACTGTACTCCACTGTACTGTACTGTACTGTACTGTGGAAGGAGTCTCCACATAATGCTGTATGTGTGTTCCTCACAAGTACTGTATTGTACTGTACTGTACTGTCGTGTACTGTTCTGTACTGTGGAAGGAGTCTCCACATAATGGTGTATGTGTGTTCCTCACAAGTACTGTATTGTACTGTACTGTACTGTACTGTAGGAGGAACCTCCATTTAATGCTGTATGTGTGTTCTTCACATGTGCTGTGCTGTACTGTGCTGTACTGTGCTGTATTGTACTGTAGAAGGAGTCTCCACTTAATGCTGAATGTGTGTTCCTCATAAGTACTGTACGGTACTGTACTGCACTGTAGAAACAGTATCCACTTAATGCTGTGTGTTCCTCACAAGTACTGTACTGTACTGTTCTGTACTATACTGTAGAAGAAATCTCCACTTAATGCTGTATGTGTATGTGTTCCTCACAAGTACTATACTGTACTGTACTGTAGAAGGAGTCTCCACTTGATGCTGTATGTGTGTTCCTCACAAGTACTATACTGTACTGTACTGTAGAAGGAGTCTCCACTTAATGCTGTATGTGTGTTCCTCACAAGTGCTGTACGGTACTGAATTGTAGAGGGAGTCTCCACTTAATGCTGCATGTGTGTTCCTTGCAAGTACTGTACTATACTGTACTATACAGTACTCTAGTGTACTGTAGAAGGATTCTCCACTTAATGCTGTATCTGTGTTCCTCACAAGTACTGTACTATACTGTATTGTACTGTACTGTACTGTAGAAGGAGTCTCCACTTAATGCTGTATGTGTGTTCCTCACAAGTACTATACTGTACTGTAGAGGGAGTCACCACTTAATGCTGCATGTGTGTTCCTCACAAGTACTATACTGTACTGTAGAGGGAGTCACCACTTGATGCTGTATGTGTGTTCCTTGCAAGTACTGTACAGGACTGTACTATACTGTACTCTACTGTACATGTAGAAGGATTCTCCACTTAATGCTGTATGTGTGTTCCTCACATGTACTGTACTGTACTGTAGAAGGAGTCTCCAAGTAATCCTGTATATGTGTTCCTCACAAGTGCTGTACTGTACTGTACTGTACTGTACTGTACTCTACTGTACTTTACTGCACTATACTGTAGAAGAAGTCTCCACTCAATGCTGTATGTGTGTGTGTTCCACACAAGTACAATACTGTACTGTACTGTAGAAGAGGTCTCCACTTAATGCTGTATGTGTGTTCCTCACACGTGCTGTACAATACTGTACTATACGGTACTCTAGTGTACTGTAGAAGGATTCTCCACTTAATGCTGTATGTGTGTTCCTCACAAGTACTGTACTATACCGTACTGTACTGGACTGTACTGTAGAAGGAGTCTCCACTTAATGCTGTATGTGTGTTCCTCACAAGGACTGTACTGTGCTGTGCTGTACTCTACTGTACTGTACTGTAGAAGGAGTCTCCACTTAATGCTATATGTGTGTTCCTCACAAGTACTGTACTGTAATGCACTGTACTGTACTGTACTGTACTGTACTGCAGAAGGAGTCTCCACTTAATGCTGTATGTGTGGTCCTCATAAGTACTGTACTGTGCTCTACTGTACTGTATTGTACTGTACTGTAGAAGGAGTCTCCACTTAATGCTGTTTGTGTTTTCCACACAAGTACTGTACTGTGCTGTACTGTACTGTACTGTACTGTACTGTATTGTACTGTATTCTAGAAGGAGTCTC
The DNA here is from genome assembly GCA_958450375.1 of Homarus gammarus. Taxonomy (NCBI): domain Eukaryota; kingdom Metazoa; phylum Arthropoda; class Malacostraca; order Decapoda; family Nephropidae; genus Homarus; species Homarus gammarus. Next base: position 82,004 of record CAUDMG010001620.1, on the reverse strand, counting down.
CACTTTATGGTGTATGTGTGTTCCTCACAAGTACTGTACTGTGCTGTACTGTACTGTAGGAGGCTCCACTTAATGCTGTATGTGTGTTCCGCACAAGTACTGTACTGTACTGTAGAAGGAGTCTCCACTTAATGCTGTATGTGTGTTCTGCACAAGTACTGTACTGTACTGTACTGTACTGTACTGTAGAAGGAGTCTCCACTTAATGCTGTATATGTGTTCCTCACAAGTACTGTACGGTACTGTATGTACTGTACTGTACTTTACTGTAGAAGGAGCCTCCACTTAATGCTATATGTGTGTTCCTCACAAGTGCAGTACTGTTCTGTACTGTACTGTACTGTACTGTACTGTACTGTGGAAGGAGTCTCCACTTAATGCTGTATGTGTGTTCCTCACAAGTACTGTACAGTACTGTCATATGCAGTACTCTACTGTACTGCAGAAGGAGTATCCACCCAATGCTCTGTGTGTGTTCCTCACATGTACTGTACTACACTGTACTGTACTGTATTGTAGAAAGAGTCTCCACTTAATGCTGTATGTGTGTTCCTCACAAGTACTGTACTGTAATGTACTGTACTGTACTGTACTGTACTGTAGAAAGAGTCTCCACTTAATGCTGTAAGTGTGTTCCTCACAAGTACTGTACTCTACTGTACTGTACTGTAGAAAGAGTCTCCACTTAATGCTGTAAGTGTGTTCCTCACAAGTACTGTACTGTACTGTACTGTACTGTAGAAGGATTCTCCACTTAATGCTGTATGTGTGTTCCTCACAAGTAGTGTACTGTACTGTACTGTACTGTACTGTAGAAGGAGTCTCCAATTAGTGCCGTATGTGTGTTCCTCACAAGTACTCTACTGTACTGTGGAAGGAATCTCCACTTAATGCTGTATGTATGTTCCTCACGAGTACTATACTGTACTGTACTGTACTAAAGGAGTCTCCACTTAATGCTGTATGTGTGTTCCCCACAAGTGCTGTACTGTACTGTACTGTACTGACCTGCACTGTACTGTAGTGTACTGTAGAAGGAATCTCCACTTAATACTGTATGTGTTATCACAAGTACTGTACTGTACTGTACTGTACTGTAGAAAGAGTCTACACTTAATGCTGTATGTGTGTTCCTCACAATTACTGTACTGTACTGTACTGTACTGTACTGTAGAAAGAGTCTCCACTTAATGCTGTATGTGTGTTCCTCACAAGTGCTGTACTGTACTGTACTGTACTGTACTGTACTGTACTGCACAATACTGTAGAAGGAGTCTCCACTTAATGCTGTATGTGTGTTCCTCTCAAGTACTGCACTGTACTGTACTGTACTGTACTGTAGAAGGAGTCCCCAGTTAATGCTGTATGTGTGTTCCTCACAAGTACTGTGCAGTACTGTACTCTACTGTACTGTAGAAAGAGTCTCTACTTGATGCTGTATGTGTGTTCCTCGCAAGTTCTGTACTGTGCTGTACTGTACTTTAGAAGGAGTCTCCACTTGATGCTGTATGTGTGTTCCTCACAAGTTCTGTACTGTCCTGTACTGTACTGTAGAAGGAGTCTCCACTTAATGCTGTATGTCTGTTCCTCACATGTACTGTACTGTACTGTACTGTAGAAGGAGTCTCCACTTAATGCTGTATGTGTGTTCCTCACAAGTACTGTACTGTACTGTAGAGAGAGCCACCACTTTATGCTGTATGTGTGTTCTTCACAAGCACTGTACTGTATTGTACTCTACTGTACTGTAGTATACTGTAGAAGAAGTCTCCACTTAATTCTGTATGTGTATGTGTTCCTCACAAGTACTATACTGTACTGTACTGTAGAAAGCGTCTCCACTTGATGCTGTATGTGTGTTCCTCACAAGTTCTGTACTGTGCTGTACTGTACTGTAGAAGGAGTCTCCACTTAATGCTGTATAAGTGTGTTCCTCACATGTACTGTACTGTACTGTACTGTACTGTACTGTACTGTAGAAGGAGTCTCCACTTAATGCTGTATGTGTGTTCCTCACAAGCACTGTACTGTACTGTAGAGGGAGTCACCACTTAATGCAGTATGTGTGTTCCTCACAAGTACTGTACTGTACTGTACTGTACTATGCTGTAGTAGAAGTCTCCACTTAATGCTGTATGTGTGTTCCCCACAAGTGCTGTGCTGTACTATACTGCAGAGGGAGTCTCCACTTAATGCCGTATGTGTGTTCCTTACATGTACTGTACATTAATGTACTATACGGTACTCTACTGTACTGTAGAAGGATTCTCCACTTAATGCTGTATTTGTCTTCCTCACAAGTACTGTACTGTGCTGTATTGTACTGTACTGTACTGTCCTGTACTCTTGAAGGAATCTCCACTTAATGTTGTATGTTTGGTCCTCACAAGTATTTTACTGTGCTGTACTGTACTGTATTGTACTGTACTGTAGAAGGAGTCTCCACTTAATGCCGTATGTGTGTTCCTCACAAGTACTGCACTGTGCTGTACTGTACTGTAATGTACTGTATTGTAGAAGGAGTCTCCACTTAATGGTGAATGCGTGTTCCTCACAAGTGCTGTACTGTACTGTACTGTATTGTACTGTAGAAGGAGTCTCCACTTAATGCTGTATGTGTGTTCCTCACAAGTGCTGTACTGTACTGTACTCTACTGTACTGTACTGTATTGAACTGTACTGTAGAAGGAGTCTCCACTTAATGCTGTATGTGTGTTCCTCACAAGTGCTGTACTGCAATGTACTGTATTGTACTGTAGAAGGAGTCTCCACTTAATGCTGTATGTGTGTTCCTCACAAGTACTGTACTGTACCGTACAATAGAAGGAGTCCCCACTTACTGTTGTATGTGTGTTCTTCTCAAGTACTGTGCAGTACTGTACTATACTGTACTCTACTGTGCTGTAGAAGGACTCTCCACTTAATGCTGTATGTATGTTCCTCACAATTACTGTAGTGCACGGTACTCTACTGTACTGTAGAAAGATTCTCCACTTGGTGCTGTATGTGTGTTCCTCACAAGTCCTGTACTGTGCTGTACTGTACTGTACTGTAGAAGAAGTCTCCACTTAATGCTGTATGTGTATGTGTTCCTCACAAGTACTGTACTGTACGATACTGTACTGTACTATACTGTACTGTACTATAGAAGGAGTCTCCTCTTAATGCTGTAAGTGTGTTCCTCACAAGTGGTGTACTGTACTCTACTGTAGAGGGAGTCTCCACTTAATGCTGTGTGTGTGTTCTTCACAAGTACAGTACTATACTGTAGAAGGAGTCTCCACTTAATGCTGTATGTGTGTTACTCACAAGTACTGTACTGTACGGTACTGTACTGTAGAAGAATTCTCCACTTAATGCTGTATGTGTGTTCCTCACAATTACTGTACTGTACAGTAGAAGAAGTCTCCACTTAATGCTGTATGTGTGTTTCTCACAAGTACTGTACTGTACTGTGCTGTACTGTACTATAGAAGGCGTCTCCACTTAATGCTATAAGTGTGTTCTTCACAAGTACTGTACCGTACTGTTCTCTACTGTAAAATGAGTCTCCATTTAATGCTGCATGTGTGTTCCACACAAGTACTGTACTGTACTGTACTGTACTGTACTGTACTGTAGAAAAAGTCTCCACTTAATCCTGCATGTGTGTTCCTCACAAGTACTGTACTGTACTGTACTGTAGTGTACTGTGCTGTACTGTACTGTACTGTAGAAGAAGTCTTCACATAACGCTGTATGTGCGTGTGATCCTCTCAAGTACTGTACTGTACTGTACTGTAGAAGGAGTCTCCACATAAAGCTCTATGTGTGTTCCTCACAAGTGCTGTACTGTACTGTACTGTACTGTACTCTACTGCACTGCACTGTACTGTAGGGGGAGTCTCCACTTAATGCTGTATGTGTGTTCCTCACAAGTACTGTACTGTGCTGTGCTGTACTGTACTGTACTGTACTCTACTCTAGAAGGAATCTCCACTTAATGCTGTATGTTTGGTCCTCACAAGTACTGTACTGTGCTGTATTGTACTGTAATGTACTGTATTGAAGAATGAGTCTCCACTTAATGGTGAATGTGTGTTCCTCACAAGTACTGTACAGTGCTGTACTGTACTGTACTCTACTCTATTGTACTGTACTGTACTGTACTGTAAAAGGAGTCTCCACGTAATGCTTTAAGTGTGTTCCTCACAAGTGCTATACTGTACTGTACTGCATTGTACCATAGAAGGAGTCTCAACTTAATGCTGTATGTGTTTTCCTCACAAGTACTGTACTGGACTGTACTCTACTGTACTGTAGAAAGAGTCTCCACTTGATGCTGTATGTGTGTTCCTCACAAGTACTGTACTGTGCTGTACTGTACTGTAGAAGGAATCCCAACTTAATACTGTATGTGTGTTCCTCACAAGTACTGTACTGTACAGTAGAGGTAGTCCCCACTTAATGCTGTATGTGTGTTCCTTACAAGTACTGTACAGTACTGTACTATAATGTACTCTACAGTACTGTAGAAGGATTCTTCACTTAATGCAGTATGTGTGTTCCTCACATGTACTGTACTGAACTGTAGAAGGAGTCTCCACGTAATGCTGTGTATTTGTTCCTCACAAGTACTGTACTGTACTGTACTGTACTGTACTGTACTGTACTGTAGAGGGAGTCTCCACTTAATGCTGTATTTGTGTTCCTCACAAGTACTGTACTGTACTGTAGAAGAAGTCTCCACTTAATGCTGTATGTGTATGTGTTCCTCACAAGTACTGTACTGTACTATACTGTACTGTACTGTAGAAGGATTCTCCACTTAATGCTGTATGTGTGTTCCTCACAAGTGCTGTACTGTACTCTACTGTGGAGGGAGTCTCCACTTAATACTGTATGTGTGTTCCTTCCAAGTAATGTACAATAATGTACTATACAGTACCCTACTGTACTGTAGAAGGATTCTCCACTTAATACTGTATGTGTGTTCCTCACAAGTACTGTACTGTACTGTAGAAGGAGTCTCCACGTAATGCTGTATATGTGTTCCTCACAAGTGCTGTACTGTACTGTACTGTACTGTACTGTACTGTACTGTACTGTACTGTAGAGGGAGTCTCCACTTAATGCTGTATGTGTGTTCCTCACAAGTACTGTACTGTACTGTAGAAGAAGTCTCCACTTAATGCTGTATGTGTATGTGTTCCTCACAAGTACTCTACTGTACTATACTGTACTGTACTGTAGAAGGATTCTCCACTTAATGCTGTATGTGTCTTCCTCACAAGTGCTGTACTGTACTCTACTGTGGAGGGAGTCTCCACTTAATGCTGTATGTTTGGTCCTCACAAGTACTGTACTGTGCTGTACTGTACTGTAATGTACTGTATTGAAGAATGAGTCTCCACTTAAAGGTGAATGTGTGTTCCTCACAAGTACTGTACAGTGCTGTACTGTACTGTACTGTAGAAGGAGTCTCCACTTAATGCTGTATGTGTGTTCCTCACAGGTGCTATACTGTACTGTACTGTACTGTACCGTAGAAGGAGTCTCAGCTTAATGCTGTATGTGTGTAACTCACAAGTACTGTACTGGACTATACTCTACTGTACTGTAGAAAGAGTGTCCACTTGATGCTGTATGTGTGTTCCTAACAAGTACTGTACTGTGCTGTACTGTACTGTAGAAGGAGTCTCCACTTAATACTGTATGTGTGTTCCTCACAAGTACTGTACAGTACTGTAGAGGTAGTCACCACTTAATGCTGTATGTGTGTTCCTTACAAGTAATGTACAGTACTGTACTATAATGTACTCTACTTTACTGTAGATGGATTCTCCACTTAATGCAGTATGTGTGTTCCTCAAATGTACTGTACTGTACTGTAGAAGGAGTCTCCACGTAATGCTGTATATGTGTTCCTCACAAGTGCTGTACTGTACTGTACTGTACTGTACTGTACTGTACTGTACTGTAGAGGGAGTCGCCACTTAATGCTGTATGTGTGTTCCTCACAAGTACTGTACTGTACTGTAGAAGAAGTCTCCACTTAATGCTGTATGTGTGTGTGTGTTCCTCACAAGTACTATACTGTACTATACTGTACTGTACTGTAGAAGAATTCTCCACTTAATGCTGTATATGTGTTCCTCACAAGTGCTGTACTGTACTCTACTGTGGAGGGAGTCTCCACTTAAGCTGTATGTGTGTTCCTTCCAAGTAATGTACAATAATGTACTATACAGTACTCTACTGTACTGTAGAAGGATTCTCCACTTAATGCTGTATGTGTGTTTCTCACAAGTACTGTACTGTTCTGTACTCTGCTGTACTGTACGGTACTGTACTGTAGAAGGAGTCTCCACTTAATGCTGTATGTGTGTTCCTCACAAGTACTGTACTGTACTGTAGAAGGAGTCTCCACGTAATGCTGTATATGTGTTCCTCACAAGTGTTGTACTGTACTGTACTGTACTGTACTGTACTGTACTGTACTGTAGAGGGAGTCGCCACTTAATGCTGTATGTGTGTTCCTCACAAGTACAGTACTGTGCTGTAGAAGGCGTCTCCACTTAATGCAGTATGTGTGTTCCTCACAAGTACTGTGATGTACTGTAGGAGTCTCCACTTAATGCTGTGTGTGTGTTCCTCACAAGTACAGTACTGTACTGCAGAAGGAGTCTCCACTTAATGCTGTATGTGTGTTCCTCACAAGTACTGTACTGTAAGGTACTGTACTGTAGAAGAATTGTCCACTTAATGCTGTATGTGTTGTTCCTCACAAGTACTGTACTGTACTGTAGAAGGAATCTCCACTTAATGCTGTGTGTGTGTTCCTCACAAGTACAGTACTGTACTGTAGATGGAGTCTCCACTTAATGCTGTATGTGTGTTCCTCACAAGTACTGTACTGTGCTGTACTGTACTGTAGAAGGAGTCTCCACTTAATGCTGTATGTGTGTTCCTCACAAGTGCTGTACTGTACTCTACTGTACTGTACTCTACTGCACTGCACTGTACTGTAGGGGGAGTCTCCACTTAATGCTGTATGTGTGTTCCTCACAAGTGCTGTACTGTACTGTACTGAGCTGCACTGTACTGTAGTGTACTGTAGAAGGAGTCTCCACTTAATGCTGTATGTGTGTTTCTCACAAGTGCTGTACTGTACTGTACTGTACTGTACTGTAGAAAGAGTCTCCACTTAATGCTGTATGTATCTTCCTCACAAGTACTGTACTGTGCTGTACTGTACTGTACTGTACTGTACTGTACTCTAGAAGGAATCTCCACTTATTGCTGTATGTTTGGTCCTCACAAGTACTTTACTGTGCTGTACTGTACTGTATTGTTCTGTACTGTAGAAAGAGTCTCCACTTAATGCCGTATGTGGGTTCCTCACAAGTACTGTACTGTGCTGTACTGTACTGTAATGTACTGTATTGTAGAAGGAGTCTCCACTTAATGGTGAATGTGTGTTCCTCACAAGTACTGTACAGTGCTGTACTGTACTGTACTCTACTGTACTGTACTGTATTGTACCCATGAAATAATAACCTGAGAGTATGATGTTCTAACCACGAATTGAGAAGGTAATTTGTTCCTTGTTAAAGTAAGACCTGCGGGTCCAGGGTTATTGACAGTGTGTAAGCATTTCTAAATCTTACTTGTCACAGAAATACTACAACAATGTCCAATAAAGTAAGGAATATTTGGAGGTGTTTAATGAGGTAATAAGTTCTTGAAGTGTTTGATGACTTAAGAAACAAATTGCAGTTGTTTTGCCTGAGTGAATCTAAGATGCATCTTCTCCACTCACTGTGTTAATAAATATTGAATTAGTAATCTGAGTATCACCACTCTACTCCTTCTAAACATTGGTTCCCAGAAAATAATACTTACTCACGTGCCTATACATCTACCACACTACCCAAAACCCTTCCATGAGTTCTGTTATATAATGAAAAGTCTGGGTGGTGGCAGCTACCCTTTGTAAGTATAAAAAGTGTTGTACTAAGAATAACATGGTTCCCCAGACTAACCCATGTATAAGAATAGACATAAAACAAAGTATACTTCAGAAAGGTAAGAACATTGAAACTGAGAATACAATCTATATGAAAGGAAATGAAAAGAAAGAACAGTGACTTGGAAAACAGTAAAGAAGCATAAGAGTTACTTATATAAGAATATAAGTAAGAATATAAGAATAAATATATATAAGTAAAGAATGGAAGAAGAATAAGTATATAAAACAGGGTACTCATTGGAAGAAGGCTACATAGAACAAATAAGTATATGAGTAAATAGAATACTAACAGAAAAGAATAGCTGGATAGTAAATTATTGAAAAGAGAAAACTCGGCCCGTTACACTGTATGTGTGTTCCTTCCAAGTAATGTACAATACTGTACAATACAGTACTCTACTGTACTGTAGAAGGATTCTCAACTTAATGCTGTATGTTTGTTCCTCACAAGTACTGTACTGTACTCTACTCTACTGTACTGTAGAAAGAGTCACCACTTGATGCTGTATGTGTGTTCCTCACAAGTACTGTACTGTGCTGTACTGTACTGTAGAAGGAGTCTCCACTTAATGCTGTATGTGTGTTCCTCACAAGTACTGTACTGTACTGTAGAGGGAGTCACCACTTAATGCTGTATGTGTGTTTCTTACAAGTACTGTACAGTACTGTACGATACTGTACTCTACTGTACTGTAGAAGGATTCTCCACTTAATGCTGTATGTGTGTTCCTCGCATGTACTGTACTGTACTGTACTGTAGAAGGAGTCTCCACGTAATGCTGTATATGTGTTCCTCACAAGTGCTGTACTGTACTGTACTGTACTGTACTGTAGAGGGAGTCTCCACTTAATGCTGTATGTGTGTTCCTCACAAGTACTGTACTGTACTGTACTGTACTGTACTGTAGAAGAAGTCTCCACTTAATGCTGTATGTGTATGTGTTCCTCACAAGTACTGTACTGTACTATACTGTACTGTACTATACTGTACTGTACTGTAGAAGGAGTCTCCACTTAATCCTGTATGTGTGTTCCTCACAAGTACTGTACTGTACTGTACTGAACCGTACTGTAGAAGGAGTCCCCACTTAATGCTGTATGTGTGTTCCTCACAAGTACTGTGCAGTACTGTACTATACTTTACTCTACTGTACTGAAGAAGGACTCTCCAATTCATGCTGTATGTGTGTTCCTCACAATTACTGTACTGTACTGTACTCTACTGTACTGTAGAAAGAGTCTCCACTTGATGCTGTATGTGTGTTCCTCACAAGTACTGTACTGTGCTGTACTGTACTGTAGAAGGAGTCTCCACTTAATGTGTGTTCCTCACAAGTACTCTACAGTACTGTACTAGACTGTACTCTACTGTACTGTAGAAGGAATCTCCACTTAATGCTGTATGTGTGTTCCTCACATGTACTGTACTGTACTGTAGAAGGAGTCTCCACGTAATGCTGTAGATGTGTTCCTCACAAGTGCTGTACTGTACTGTACTGTACTTTACTGTAGAGGGAGTCTCCACTTAATGCTGTATGTGTGTTCCTCACAAGTACTGTACTGTACTGTACTGTACTGGACTGTAAGAGAAGTCTCTACTTAATGCTGTATGTGTATGTGTTCCTCACAAGTACTGTACTGTACTATACTGTACTGTACTATACTGTACTGTACTGTAGAAGGAGTCTCCACTTAATGCTGTATGTGTGTTCCTCACAAGTGGTGTACTGTACTCTACTGTAGAGGGAGTCTCCACTTAATGCTGTATGTGTGTTCCTTCCAAGTAATGTACAATACTGTACTATACAGTACTCTACTGTACTGTACAAGGATTCTCCACTTAATGCTGTATGTGTGTTCCTCACAAGTTCTGTACTGTCCTGTACTGTACTGTAGAAGGAGTCTCCACTTGATGCTGTATGTGTGTTCCTCACAAGTACTGTATTGTACTGTACTGTACTGTACTGTACTGTACTGAGGAAGGAGTCTCCACATAATGCTATATGTGTGTTCCTCACAAGTACTATATTGTACTGTACTGTACTGTACTGTAGGAGGACCCTCCATTTAATGCTGTATGTGTGTTCTTCACAAGTGCTGTGCTGTACTGTGCTGTACTGTACTGTACTGTACTGTAGAAGGAGTCACCACTTAATGCTGAATGTGTGTTCCTCATAAGTACTGTACTGTGCTGTACTGCACTGTAGAAGCAGTATCCACTTAATGCTGTGGGTTCCTCACAAGTACTGTACTGTACTGTACTGTACTATATTTGTAGAAGAAATCTCCACTTAATGCTGTATGTGTATGTGTTCCTCACAAGTACTATACTATACTGTACTGTAGAAGGAGTCTCCACTTGATGCTGTATGTGTGTTCCTCACAAGTACTATACTGTACTGTACTGTAGAAGGAGTCTCCACTTAATGCTGTATGTGTGTTCCTCACAAGTGCTATACTGTACTGTACTGTAGAGGGAGTCTCCACTTAATGCTGCATGTGTGTTCCTTACAAGTACTGTACTATACTGTACTATACAGTACTCTAGTGTACTGTAGAAGGATTCTCCACTTAATGCTGTATGTGTGTTCCTCACAAGTACTGTACTATACTGTATTGTACTGTACTGTACTGTAGAAGGAGTCTCCACTTAATGCTGTATGTGTGTTCCTCACAAGTACTATACTGTACTGTAGAGGGAGTCACCACTTAATGCTATATGTGTGTTCCTCACAAGTACTATACTGTACTGTAGAGGGAGTCACCACTTAATGCTGTATGTGTGTTCCTTGCAAGAACTGTACAGGACTGTACTATACTGTACTCTACTGTACTGTAGAAGGATTCTCTACTTAATGCTGTATATATGCTCCTCACATGTACTGTACTGTACTGTAGAAGGAGTCTCCAAGTAATGCTGTATATGTGCTCCTCACAAGTGCTGTACTGTACTGTACTGTACTGTACTGTACTGTACTTTACTGTACTATACTGTAGAAGAAGTCTCCACTAAATGCTGTATGTGTATGTGTTCCTCACAAGTACTATACTGTACTGTACTGTAGAAGAGGTCTCCACTTAATGCTGTATGTGTGTTCCTCACAAGTAGTGTACTGTACTGTACTGTACTGTACTGTAGAAGGAGTCTCCAATTAGTGCCGTATGTGTGTTCCTCACAAGTACTCTACTGTACTGTGGAAGGAATCTCCACTTAATGCTGTATGTATGTTCCTCACGAGTACTATACTGTACTGTACTGTACTAAAGGAGTCTCCACTTAATGCTGTATGTGTGTTCCTCACAAGTGCTGTACTGTACTGTACTCTACTGTACTGTAGAAGGATTCTCCACTTAATGCTGTATGTGTGTTCCTCACAAGTAGTGTACTGTACTGTACTGTACTGTACTGTAGAAGGAGTCTCCAATTAGTGCCGTATGTGTGTTCCTCACAAGTACTCTACTGAACTGTGGAAGGAACCTCCACTTAATGCTGTATGTATGTTCCTCACGAGTACTATACTGTACTGTACTGTAATAAAGGAGTCTCCACTTAATGCTGTATGTGTGTTCCCCACAAGTGCTGGACTGTACTGTACTGTACTGACCTGCACTGTACTGTAGTGGACTGTAGAAGGAATCTTCACTTAATGCTGTATGTGTTCCTCACAAGTACTGTACTGTACTGTACTGTACTGTAGAAAGAGTCTACACTTAATGCTGTATGTGTGTTCCTCACAATTACTGTACTGTACTGTACTGTACTGTACTGTACTGTACTGTGCTGTACTGTAGAAGGTGTCTCCACTTAATGCTGTATGTGTGTTCCTCACAAGTACTCTACTGTACTGTAGATGGAGTCTCCACTTAATGTTGTATATGTGTTCCACAGGAGTACTGTACTGTACTGTACTGTGCTGTACTGTAGGGGTCTCCACTTAATGCTGTGTGTGTGTTCCTCAAAAGTGCTGTACTGTACTGACCTGTACTGTACTGTAGTGTACTGTAGAAGGAGTCTCCACTTAATGCTGTATGTGTGTTCCTCACAAGTACTGTACTGTACTGTACTGTACTGTACTGTAGAAAGAGTCTCCACTTAATGCTGTATGTGTGTTCCTCACAAGTGCTGTACTGTACAGTACTGTACTGTACTGTACTGTACTGTACTGTACTTTACTGTAGAATTTGTCTCCACTTAATACTGTATGTGTGTTCCTCACAAGTGCTGTACTGTACTGTACTCTAGAAGAAGTCTCCACTTAATGCTGTGTGTGTGTTCCTCACAATTTCTGTACAGTACTGTACACTACTGTGCTGTAGTAAGAGTCCCCACTTTATGCTCAATCTGTGTTCCTCACAAGTACTGTACTGTGCTGTACTGTACTGTAGAAGGAGTCTCCACCCAATGCTCTATGTGAGTTCCTCACAAGTACTGTACTGTACTGTAGAGGGTGTCACCATTTAATGCTGTTTGTGTGTTCCTTACAAGTACTGTACAGTACTGTACTATACTGTACTCTACTGTACTGTAGAAGGATTCTCCCCGTAATGCTGTATGTGTGATCCTCACATGTACTGTACTGTACTGTAGATGGAGTCTCCACGTAATGCTGTATATGTGTTCCTCACAAGTGCTGTACTGTATTGTACTGTACTGTACTGTACTGTACTGTAAAGGGAGTCTCCACTTAATGCTGTATTTGTGTTCCTCACAAGTACTGTACTGTATTGTACTGTACTGTACTGTACTGTACTATACTGTACTGTACTGTAGAAGGAGTCTCCACTTAATGCTGTATGTGTGTTTCTCACAAGTGCTGTACTGTACTGTACTGTAGAGGGAGTCTCCACTTAATGCTGTATGTGTGTTCCTTACAAGTACTGTACAATAATGTACTATATTGTACTCTACTGTACGTAGAAGGATTCTCCACTTAATTCTGTACGTGTGTTCCTCACAAGTACTGTACTATACTGTACTGTACTGTACTGTACTGTAGAAGGAGTCTCCACTTAATACTGTATGTGTGTTCTTCACAAGTACTGTACTGTGCTGTACTGTACTGTACTGTACTGTACTGTAGAAGGAGTCTCCACTTAATGCTGTATGTTTGGTCCTCACAAGTACTGTAATGTGCTGTATTGTACTGTATTGGACTGTACTGTAGAAGGAGTCTCCACTTAATGCTGTATGTGTGTTCCTCACAAATACTGTACTGTGCTGTTTTGTACAGTATTGTACTGTATTGTAGAAAGAGTCTCCACTTAATGGCGTATGTGTGTTCCTCACAAGTACTGTACTGTGCTGTACTGTACTGTACTGTAGAAGGAGACTCCACTTAATGCCGTATGTGTGTTCCGCACAAGTACTGTTCTGTACTGTACTGTACTGTACTGTAGAAGGAGTCTCCACTCAATGCTGTATGTGTGTTCCTCACGAGTACTCTACTGTACTGTAGAAGGGGTCTCCACTTAATACTGTATGTGTGTTCCTCACAAGTACTGTACTGTACTGTACTGTACTGTAGAAGAAGTCGCCACATAACGCTGTATGTGTGTGCGTTCCTCACAATTACTGTACTGTACTGTACTGTAGAAGGAGTCTCCACTTAATGCTGTATGTGTGTTCCGCACAAGTACTGTACTGTACTGTACTGTACTGTACTGTAGAAGGAGTCTCCACTTAATGCTGTATGTGTGTTCCTCACAAGTACTGTACTGTACTGTACTGTACTGTACTGCAGAAAGAGTCTCCACTTAATGCTGTATGTGTGTTCCTCACAAGTGCTGTACTGTACTGTACTGTACTGTACTGTACTGTACTGTATTGTAGAAGGTGTCTCCACTTAATTCTGTATGTGTGTTCCTCACAAGTGCTGTACTGTACTGTACTGTAGAAGAAGTCTCCTCTTAATGCTGTATGTGTGTTCCTCACAATTACTGTACAGTACTGTACTCTACTGTACTGTAGTAAGAGTCTCAACTTAATGCTCAATCTGTGTTCCTCACAAGTACTGTACTGTGCTGTACTGTACTGTAGAAGGAGTCTCCACCCAATGCTGTATGTGAGTTCCTCACAAGTACTGTGCTGTACTGTAGAGGGTGTCACCATTTAATGCTGTTTGTGTGTTCCTTACAAGTACTGTACAGTACTGTACTATTCTGTACTCTACTGTACTGTAGAAGGATTCTCCCCTTAATGCTGTATGTGTGATCCTCACATGTACTGTACTGTACTCTAGATGGAGTCTCCACGTAATGCTGTATATGTGTTCCTCACAAGTGCTCTACTCTATTGTACTGTACTGTACTGTACTGTACTGTAAAGGGAGTCTCCACTTAATGCTGTATGTGTGTTCCTCACAAGTACTGTACTGTACTGTACTGTACTGTACTGTACTGTACTATACTGTAGAAGAAGTCTCCACTTAATGATGTAAGTGTATGTGTTCCTCACAAGTACTATACTGCACTGTACTGTAGAAGGAGTCTCCACTTAATGCTGTATGTGTGTTTCTCACAAGTGCTGTACTCTACTGTACTTTAGAGGAAGTCTCCACTTAATGCTGTATGTGTGTTCCTTACAAGTACTGTACAATAATGTACTATATTGTATGCTACTGTACTGTAGAAGGAGTCTCCACTTAATACTGTATGTGTGTTCTTCACAAGTACTGTACTGTGCTGTACTGTACTGTAATGTAATGTACTGTACTGTAGAAGGAGTCTCCACTTAATGCTGTATGTTTGGTCCTCACAAGTACTGTAATGTGCTGTATTGTACTGTGTTGGACTGTTCTGTAGAAGGAGTCTCCACTTAATGCTGTATGTGTGTTCCTCACAAATACTGTACTGTGCTGTATTGTACAGTATTGCACTGTATTGTAGAAAGAGTCTCCACTTAATGGTGTATGTGTTTTCCTCACAAGTACTGTACTGTGCTGTACTGTACTGTACTGTAGGAGTCTCCACTTAATGCTGTATGTGTGTTCTGCACAAGTACTATACTGTACTGTACTGTACTGTACTGTAGAAGGAGTCTCCACTCAATGCTGTATGTGTGTTCCTCACAAGTACTCTACTGTACTGTAGAAGGAGTCTACACTTAATGCTGTTTTGTAAATGCCTGGATGAACAAATGGTCCCCAGTGAATGGAAAGTGGCTTATGTGATTCCTATCTTCAAGAAGGGCGATAGGCACTCCACGAACAACTATAGACCGGTGAGCCTGACCAGCATAATATGTAAAGTACTTGAGAGTATTATCAGAGATGCAGCGATGGAACATCTACTACGAAACAACCTTGTAAAAGATTGCCAACACGGTTTTATGCCGGGGCGCTCTTGCTTGACACAATTGCTCAAGGTATTGGATATTTGGAACCATATTCTAGAACGGGGTGGTAATATCGACAATATCTACCTAGATTTTGCCAAGGCTTTCGACAGTGTACCCCACGAAAGGCTGAAAATCAAACTGGAAGGGTACGGAATTCGGGGAAATGTCCTAGCGTGGATAGAAGACTTTCTACATGACCGCAAGCAATGTGTGGTGATTAATGGCACGAAATCGTCATCTGTACCTGTAACAAGTGGGGTACCGCAGGGTAGTGTATTGGGCCCGCTGTTGTTTGTTTGTTTCATAAATGATATGCCTGACGTTGTACACTCCTCCATACAAATGTTTGCCGATGACGCCAAATTATTTCGGGAAATTAAGAACCAAGCGGACTGTGACGAGCTGCAGAAGGACCTCTGTGGGCTCCAGGAATGGTCGAAGGAATGGCTGCTGAGATTCAATGTCACGAAGTGTAAGAGGATGCACCTGGGGCGTACCAACGGTAAGGAGGCGTACCATATGTCCCAACGGGATGAAGAAAATGTACTAGTTGAGACTGTGTGTGAGAAGGACCTAGGTGTGTATGTTGACAATGAGCTGAAGTTCTAGGGCCATTGTGAGAAGAAGGTAAATCAGGCAAATAAATTATTGGGTCTTATAAGAAGGTCGTTCAGATATCTAGACGGTCCGTCCCTCGTGACGATCTTCAGGAGTGAAGTGCTTCCCCATCTGGAGTACTGTCACCCCATCTGGTCCCCGAGATATGCTAGGGACTGTCAGTTGGTTGAAAATGTTCAAAGGAGGGCCACCATTGGTGCCTGCACTTCGGCACCTCAGCTACCCTGAGAGATTGGAGCGCCTGAACTTGCCTAGCTTATACTACAGACGGGCAAGGGGGGACCTAGTTGAGGTTTATAAGCATCTCAGGGGGCACTACTCAGTTGAGTGTCCTTACTTGGAGCTGGCGGACGCTCGCCCCACAAGGGGTCACAGCTCAAGATTGAAGAAGCCGCAAGTCTAGAAAACCGTGAGGGCAAACTTTTTCGGAGTGAGGGTTGTAAACTCTTGGAACAATCTACCAGAGAGTGTTGTGACGGCACCGAGTGTGAGCTCTTTCAAGAGAAGACTTGACCAACACTGGAGCGGGTTCAGGTACATTCAGGAGCCGGTGCATGCCCAATATTTGCCAACAGTGCATGACAGAGACGTGACCGATCGCCCGGGCGGCTAGCGAGCCGACCTTTTGGTGAAGAATATAAAGGAAAACAGACGTGACCGATCGCCCAAGCGGCTAACAAGCCGATCAGTGGCGAAGAGGATAAAAGTAAGTACTGTATCTGTACTGTAGGAGTCTCCACTTAATGCTGTATGTGTTCCTCACAAGTAGTGTACTGTACCGTACTGTACTGTACTGTAGAAAAAATCTCCATTTAACCCTGCATGTGTGTTCCTCACAAGTGCTGTACTGTACTGTACTGACCTGCACTGTACTGTAGTGTACTGTAGAAGGAGTCTCCACTTAATGCTGTATGTGTGTTCCTCACAAGTACTGTACTGTACTGTACTGGATTGTACTGTACTGTAGAAAGAGTCTCCACTTAATGCTGTATGTGTGTTCCTCACAAGTGCTGTACTGTACTGTACTGTACTGTACTGTACTGTACTGTAGAAGGTGTCTCCACTTAATACTGTATGTGTGTTCCTCACAAATGCTGTACTGTACTGTACTGTAGAAGAAGTCTCCACTTAATGCTCTATCTGTGTTCCTCACAATTACTGTACAGTACTGTACTATACTGTACTGTAGTAAGAGTCTCCACTTTATGCTCAATCTGTGTTCCTCACAAGTACTGTACTGTGCTGTACTGTACTGTACTGTACTGTACTGTAGAAGGAGTCTCCACTTAATGCTGTATGTTTGGTCCTCACAAGTAATGTAATGTGCTGTATTGTACTGTATTGGACTGTACTGTAGAAGGAGTCTCCACTTAATGCTGTATGTGTGTTCCTCACAAATGCTGTACCGTGCTGCATTGTACAGTATTGTACTGTATTGTAGAAAGAGTCTCCACTTAATGGTGTATGTGTGTTCCTCACAAGTACTGTACTGTGCTGTACTGTACTGTACTGTAATGTAGAAGGAGTCTCCACTTGATGCTGTATGTGTGTTCCGCACAATTACTGTACTGTACTGTACTGTACTGTACTGAAGAAGGATTCTCCACTCAATGCTGTATGTGTGTTCCTCACAAGTACTCTACTGTACTGTAGAAGGAGTCTCCACTTAATACTGTATGTGTGTTCCTCACAAGTACTGTACTGTACTGTATGAGTCTCCACTTAATGCTGTATGTGTTCCTCACAAGTAGTGTACTGTACTGTACTTTACTGTACTGTAGAAAAAATCTCCATTTAACACTGCATGTGTGTTCCTCACAAGTACTGTACTGTACTGTACTGTACTGTACTGTACTGCACTGCACTATACTGTAGGGGGAGTCTCCACTTAATGCTGTATGTGTGTTCCTCACAAGTGCTGTACTGTACTGTACTGACTTGCACTGTACTGTAGTGTGCTGTAGAAGGAGTCTCCACTTAATGCTGTATGTGTGTTCCCCACAAGTGCTGTACTGTACTGTACTGTACTGACCTGCACTGTACTGTAGTGTACTGTAGAAAGAATCTCCACTTAATGCTGTATGTGTGTTCCTCACAAGTACTGTACTGTACTGTACTGTACTGTAGAAAGAGTCTACACTTAATGCTGTATGTGTGTTCCTCACAATTACTGTACTGTACTGTACTGTACTGTACTGTAGAAGGTGTCTCCACTTAATGCTGTATGTGTTTTCCTCACAAGTACTCTACTGTACTGTAGATGGAGTCTCCACTTAATGCTGTATATGTGTTCCTCAGGAGTACTGTACTGTACTGTACTGTACTGTAGGGGTCTCCACTTAATGCTGTATGTGTGTTCCTCACAAGTACTGTACTGTACTGTACTGACCTGCACTGTACTGTAGTGTACTGTAGAAGGAGTCTCCACTTAATGCTGTATGTGTGTTCCTCACAAGTACTGTACTGTACTGTACTGTACTGTACTGCAGAAAGAGTCTCCACTTAATGCTGTATGAGTGTTCCTCACAAGTGCTGTATTGTACTGTACTGTACTGTACTGTAGAAGGTGTCTCCACTTAATACTATATGTGTGTTCCTCACAATGTGCTGTACTCTACTGTACTGTAGAAGAAGTATCCACTTTATGCTGTAAGTGTGTTCCTCACAATTACTGTACTGTACTCTACTCTACTGTACTGTAGTAAGAGTCTCCACTTGATGCTGCATCTGTGTTCCCCACAAGTACTGTACTGTGCTGTACTCTACTGTAGAAGGAGTCTCCACTTAATGCTGTATGTGTGTTCCTCACAAGTACTGTACTGTACTGTAGAGGGTGTCACCATTTAATGCTGTATGTGTGTTCCTTACAAGTAGTGTACAGTACTGTACTATACTGTACTCTACTGTACTGTTGAATGATTCTCCACTTAATGCTGTATGTGTGATCCTCACATGTACTGTACTGTACTGTAGAAGGAGTCTCCACGTAATGCTGTTTATGTGTTCCTCACAAGTGCTGTACTGAATTGTACTGTACTGTACTGTACTGTACTGTACAGGGAGTCTCCGCTCAATGCTGTATGTGTGTTCCTCACAAGTACTGTACTGTACTGTACTGTACTGTACTGTACTGTACTATACGGTAGAAGAAGTCTCCACTTAATGATGTACGTGATGTGTTCCTCACAAGTACTATACTGTACTGTACTGTAGAAGGAGTCTCCACTAAATGCTGTATGTGTGTTCCTCACAAGTGCTGTACTGTACTGTACTGTAGAGGGAGTCTCCACTTAATGCTGTATGTGTGTTTCTTACAAGTACTGTACAATAATGTACTATATGGTACTCTACTGTACTGTAGAAGGATTCCCCACTTTATGCTGTACGTGTGTTCCTCACAAGTACTGTACTATACTGTAATGTACTGTACTGTACTGTAGAAGGAGTCTCCACCTAATGCTGTATGTTTGGTCCTCACAAGTACTGTAATGTGCTGTATTGTACTGTATTGGACTGTACTGTAGAAGGAGTGTCCACTTAATGCTGTATGTGTGTTCCTCACAAGTGCTGTACTGTACTGTACTGTATTGTACTGTAGAAGGAGTCTCCACTTAATCCTGTATGTGTGTTCCTCACAAGTACTGTACTGTACTGTACTGTACCGTACTGTAGAAGGAGTCCCCACTTAATGCTGTATGTGTGTTCCTCACAAGTACTGTGCAGTACTGTACTATACTTTATTCTACTGTACTGTAGAAGGACTCTCCAATTCATGCTGTATGTGTGTTCCTCACAATTACTGTACTGTACTGTACTCTACTGTACTGTAGAAAGAGTCTCCACTTGATGCTGTATTTGTGTTCCTCACAAGTTCTGTACTGGACTGTGCTCTACTGTACTGTAGAAAGAGTCTCCACTTGATGCTGTATGAGTGTTCCTCACAAGTACTGTACTGTGCTGTAGATGTAGTCACCACTTAATGCTGTATGTGTGTTCCTTACAAGTACTGTACAGTACTGTACTATACTGTACTCTACTGTACTGTAGAAGGATTCTCCACTTAATGCTGTATGTGTGTTCCTCACAAGTACTGTACTGTACCGTAGAAGGAGTCTCCACGTAATGCTGTATATGTGTTCCTCACAAGTGCTGTACTGTACTGTACTGTACTGTACTGTACTGTACTGTACTGTACTGTAGAGGGAGTCTCCACTTAATGCTGTATGTGTGTTCCTCACAAGTACTGTACTGTTCTGTACTGTGCTGTACTCTACTGTACTGTACTGTAGAAGGAGTCTCCACTTAATGCTGTATGTGTGTTCCTCACAAGTATTGTACTGTAATGTACTGTACTGTACTGTACTGTACTGTACTGTAGAAGGAATCTCCACTTAATGCTGTGTGTGTGTTCCTCGCAAGTACAGTACTGTACTGTAGAAGGAGTCTCCACTTAATGCTGTATGTGTGTTCCTCACAAGTACTGTACTGTACTGTAGAAGGAGTCTCCACTTAATGCTGTGTGTGTGTTCCTCACAAGTACAGTACTGTACTGTAGAAGGAGTCTCCACTTAATGCTGTATGTGTGTTCCTCACAAGTACTGTACTGTACGGTACTGTACTGTAGAAGAATTCTCCACTTAATGCTGTATGTGTTGTTCCTCACAAGTACTGTACTGTACTGTAGAAGGAGTCTCCACTTAATGCTGTGTGTGTGTTCCTCACAAGTACAGTACTGTACTGTAGAAGGAGTCTCCACTTAATGCTGTATGTGTGTTCCTCATAAGTACTGTACTGTACGGTACTGTACTGTAGAAGAAGTCTCCACTTAATGCTGTCTGTGTGTTCCTCACAAGTACTGTACTGTACTGTAGAAGGAGTCTCCACTTAATGCTGTATGTGTGTTTCTCACAAGTACTGTACTGTACTGTACTGTACTGTACTATAGAAGGCATCTCCACTTAATGCTATATGTGTGTTCTTCACAAATACTGTACCGTACTGTACTGTACTGTAAAATGAGTCTCCATTTAATGCTGCATGTGTGTTCCACACAAGTACTGTGCTGTACTATACTGTACTGTACTGTACTGTACTGTACTGTACTGTACTGTAGAAAAAGTCTCCACTTAATCCTACATATGTGTTCCTCACAGGTACTGTACTGTACTGTACTGTACTGCACTGTACTGTACTGTACTGTAGAAGGAGTCTCCACTTAATGCTGTATGTGTGTTCCTCACAAGTGCTGTACTGTACTCTACTGTACTGTACTCTACTGCACTGCACTGTGCTGTAGGGGGAGTCTCCACTAGGGTGTGTCAATTTTGTCAACATGTTAAAAATCAAATTTGGTAGTCAAAATATTGTGCCTCTTTGTCTTAACTTGAGATTAGCAAACAAAAATGAATTGAAATAACCCTCACCTACATCAATTATACTTTAAATTTTCAAATATCAGTATTTCAACAAATTATTGAGACTTGATTAGAATTATTCACTTGATATTAACTAATCTCATGCAAGCATATGGATTATGGAGTATTTTATGGTTCTATAGCTTGTGTACAATATGCATGTCAGAACATGAACATGAACAGGCTCTCCGTGTGGGACAGTTTTATTCTTGTTTTGACTTGTACCAAGCGTGAGGATAAGGCGCCCGGCTCACTCCTTCTAGATATCATAGACGTTGGTTTGCTCTCATTGCACTTGCACCTACTCTACCAGACGAATTCTACATTTTAATTATTGTAAGTAGGGCATATTGATTGTCGCAGTTACTTATATCATTGTATAAAACATTATGTTCTAAGAAATTATTATGTTATTTCTGTCACAGCATTTTTGATAAACAAATTGATATTTTGTGAAACAACAATTGAATTATGAAACATTGAAATATTTTTCTATTTGTCAGATAGTGTGAAGATGTCAAAATTGAAGACAAGAAGTCAGTTGTCAACCCACTTGAGCCTGCTAGTTGGTAAAGGGAAGGAGCTTCCTGTATCAGAACTTCCAGCAGTGAGAGACATGCTAAGATTAGGGTTACTCCTTCGAGAAAAAAATGCAAAGGACAGAAGGAACTATACAGATAAAGAACTCATAAATGACATGATAGTCCCTCTTCTGCATCAATGGACAAAAGCTAATGCACTATTCAAACCACCTGTGATTAATCAGTGTCGAACTATTGAGCTAAAACTAACGAAATTATGGCACAAAGCAGCTGAAACATCACTTGGTAAAGGAAACTTGGCCAGGAAAAATGAATTTCTGCACACACTTGATACTCTGTTTGACATTTTGACCTGCAAGTGCTCCATACAATTATGTTCTGAATCCAACTGTTCTCACTCAGGTAAGAGAGAAAATAATTCCCACATTGATTGTGGTTTTCCTCGTGAAAAGAAGATCCCTGTTTTAGAGCTTGAATTTATAAAGGCACAGAGGACAAAGGCAGAAGGCCAAGGAAGTATGCAAATGGGTTCAATAGATTATTCAGAAACAAAGAAGCAGATTGCTAATGCCAAGAAGAGAGAACAAATCCGAGAGAGGGAACAAAAGAAGAAAATGAAGAGTGAAGAAGCCATCCAAAGAGAGGAAGAGCTGTGTCAAGATGTTTATCACTTCTTTGATAGTTCTTCTGATGAACAGGAAGCAACATCAGATGATAGTTCCAAAGAGCCATCTGAACCTTTACCAAAGAAAATGAAATACAACACAAGAAATATTTCAAACATTGCTTTAGCTAGTATTCGCCACCATGCTGGACTTCGTGAGGCTGCAGAAATTGCAACTGCCGCTTGGATAGATGCAGGCCTCATCAGCCGAGAGGATGTATCTTTGGTGATAGATCATAATAAAATTAGAAGAGCACAAGAAAAAATAATGAAGGAAATATCTGATCAGCATGAAAACGATTTAAGCGAGGGAGGGCTCTCCTGTCTTTTGTTTGATCGAAGAATAGATGACACAAAAGTTTTGCTAGAAGTAGAGGGAGTGAACAGAAAGTTTCCAGGTCTCATCAAAGAAGAACACTACTCTGTCTGTTCTGAGCCTGGTGGTCGGTTTTTGTTTCACTTTGCTCCCGAAACTGAAGTAGAAGGGAAGAAACATGCAGAGGTCATTGCTGATCATATTTTATGTTGGGTTCAGGAGAGAGGACTTGGCAGTTCACTGCAGGCTGTTGGTGGAGATTCAACTGCAGTGAACACCGGATGGCAGGGGGGTGTAATGATGCATTTAGAGAAAAAACTAGGAAGAAGACTTGTTTGGATTGTATGTGATTTACATACAGGCGAGCTACCTCTTCGTCATCTCATCCAGGAACTTGATGGTCCTACAAAGAGCAACAACAAGTGGTCAGGTCCCCTTGGCATCATGCTGGATGAAGCAACACAACTAGAAATAAATACAACCTTTCCAAAGGTCGAAGTTGGCCCTCCCCTTCCGGCGTTGTCTGAAGGAGTCATCAAAGATCTCAGCACAGATCAATCCTATGCTTATCGTATTGCCCAAGCAATAAGATCAGGAGAAGTGCCTCAGTCATTGGCTCTCTTGGAGATTGGACCTGTCAGTCACAGCCGTTGGTTAACTACAGCTCTTCGTTTCTGCAGGATTTGGATTTCCAAACACGAATTGAAGGGCAAAGTGCTGAAGAATTTGAGGTTAATTGTTGAATTTATTATTGGAGTTTATCTTCCCCAGTGGTTTAGTGTGAAACTTAATCCTATGTGGGTGGATGGGCCCAATCACCTTTTGTTTCAATTGCAGCTAGTAAGAACACAGAGGAAGGTAGTGAGGAACATCGTGTTACCTGTGGCAAGAAGGTCCGCTTGGTATGCTCGATCAGAAGCAGTTTTGCAAGCAATGCTTTGCAGTCAATGTACCAATCTCCGATCCGAGGCTGTAGAAGTCATTCTAAAGATTAGAGGAACGCTAATAGATGACGACCAGTTGGGAGACTGTTCGTTTCATTCAAGAAAAGTTCCCCCAATAAACGTCAATGCCACCAAATTGTCAGAATTGGTTGACTTGAGTTTGGAAGTCTTAGAGCCACCATTGACAACAAGTCTAACTAGCCAAGAATTGAGAAACCTTAAAGAGACTCCAATGCAGGTGCCGAAGTGGCCTTCCCACACTCAAAGTGTGGAAAGATGTGTGAAAATGGTCACAGAAGCAGCGGGCCATGTTTACAGCCACGAGAGGCGAGAAGGTTACATCAAAGCACAAATAGCAAGCAGACTACTGATGACAAGAAACCAAAGCAAAGAGAGTATGAAGGCATTGGTTACTTTCAAATAGACTACGGATAATAAAATATAATAATTTGAAACTTGAAACAGTAACATGTGTGCAAACGATGGTTATGTTATAAATTCACAAATATGTACATGTAAAAATCCACTTGATGTAGGTAGGACATATTATAAAAAAAAATTTATGCCAGAATATTGTTTTGCATGCTTAAAGACTACAATAAATTGCTACCAAATTACTCGATTTTCAATTTAGCCAGTTCACCCCCTAAATTGACACACCCTAGTCTCCACTTAATGCTGTATGTGTGTTCCTCACAAGTCCTGTACTGTACTGTACTGACCTGCACTGTACTGTAGTGTGCTGTAGAAGGAGTCTCCACTTAATGCTGTGTGTGTGTTCCTCACAAGTACTGTACTGTACTGTACTGTACAATACTGTAGAAGGAGTCTCCACTTAATGCTGTATGTGTGTTCCTCTCAAGTACTGTACTGTACTGTACTGTACTGTACTGCAGAAGGAGTCCCCAGTTAATGCTGTATATGTGTTCCTCACAAGTACTGTGCAGTACTGTACTCTACTGTACTGTAGAAAGAGTCTCCACTTGATGCTGTATGTGTGTTCCTCGTAAGTTCTGTACTGTGCTGTACTGTACTTTAGAAGGAGTCTCCACTTGATGCTGTATGTGTGTTCCTCACAAGTTCTGTACTGTCCTGTACTGTACTGTAGAAGGAGTCTCCACTTAATGCTGTATGTCTGTTCCTCACATGTACTGTACTGTACTGTACTGTAGAAGGAGTCTCCACTTAATGCTGTATGTGTGTTCCCCACAAGTACTGTACTGTACTGTAGAGAGAGCCACCACTTTATGCTGTATGTGTGTTCCTCACAAGTACTGTACTGTATTGTACTGTACTGTACTATAGTATACTGTAGAAGAAGTCTCCACTTAATGCTGTATTTGTATGTGTTCCTCACAAGTACTGTACTGTATTGTACTGTACTGTACTGTAGTATACTGTAGAAGAAGTCTCCACTTAATGCTGTATTTGTATGTGTTCCTCACAAGTTCCATACTGTGCTGTACTGTACTGTAGAAGGAGTTTCCACTTAATGCTGTATAAGTGTGTTCCTCACATGTACTGTACTGTACTGTAGAGGGAGTCACCACTTAATGCTGAATGTGTGTTCCTCACAAGTACTGTACTGTACTGTACTGTACTATACTGTAGTAGAAGTCTCCACTTAATGCTGTATGTGTGTTCCTCACAAGTGCTGTGCTGTACTATACTGCAGAGGGAGTCTCCACTTAATACCGTATGTGTGTTCCTTACATGCACTGTACATTAATGTACTATACGGTACTCTACTGTACTGTAGAAGGATTCTCCACTTAATGCTGTATGTGTCTTCCTCACAAGTACTGTACTGTGCTGTACTGTACTGTACTGTACTGTACTGTACTCTAGAAGGAATCTCCACTTAATGCTGTATGTTTGGTCCTCACAAGTACTTTACTGTGCTGTACTGTACTGTATTGTACTGTACTGTAGAAGGAGTCTCCACTTAATGCCGTATGTGTGTTCCTCACAAGTACTGTACTGTGCTGTACTGTACTGTAATGTACTGTATTGTAGAAGGAGTCTCCATTTAATGGTGAATGTGTGTTCCTCACAAGTGCTGTACTGTACTGTACCGTATTGTACTGTAGAAGGAGTCTCCACTTAATGCTGTATGTGTGTTCCTCACAAGTGCTGTACTGTACTGTACTCTACTGTACTGTACTGTATTGAACTGTACTGTAGAAGGAGTCTCCACTTAATGCTGTATGTGTGTTCCTCACAAGTGCTGTACTGTAATGTACTTCATTGTACTGTAGAAGGAGTCTCCACTTAATGCTGTATGTGTGTTCCTCACAAGTACTGTACTGTACCGTACTGTAGAAGGAGTCCCCACTTACTGTTGTATGTGTGTTCCTCTCAAGTACTGTGCAGTACTGTACTATACTGTACTCTACTGTACTGTAGAAGGACTCTCCACTTAATGCTGTATGTGTGTTCCTCACAATTACTGTAGTGTGCGGTACTCTACTGTACTGTAGAAAGATTCTCCACTTGATGCTGTATGTGTGTTCCTCACAAGTCCTGTACTGTGCTGTACTGTACTGTACTGTAGAAGAAGTCTCCACTTAATGCTGTATGTGTATGTGTTCCTCACGAGCACTGTACTGTACTATACTGTCCTGTACTATACTGTACTGTACTATACTGTACTGTACTGTAGAAGGAGTCTCCACTGAATGCTGTAAGTGTGTTCCTCACAAATGGTGTACTGTACTCTACTGTAGAGGGAGTCTCCACTTAATGCTGTGTGTGTGTTCTTCACAATTACAGTACTGTACTGTAGAAGGAGTATGTGTGTTACTCACAAGTACTGCACTGTACGGTACTGTACTGTAGAAGAATTCTCCACTTAATGCTGTATGTGTGTTCCTCACAATTACTGTACTGTACTGTAGAAGAAGTCTCCACTTAATGCTGTATGTGTGTTTCTCACAAGTACTGTACTGTACTGTACTATAGAAGGCGTCTCCACTTAATGCTATATGTATGTTCTTCACAAGTACTGTGCCGTACTGTACTCTACTGTAAAATGAGTCTCCATTTAATGCTGCATGTGTGTTCCACACAAGTACTGTACTGTACTGTACTGTACTGTACTGTAGAAAAAGTCTCCACTTAATCCTGCATGTGTGTTCCTCACAAGTACTGTACTGTACTGTACTGTAGTGTACTGTGCTGTACTGTACTGTACTGTAGAAGAAGTCTCCACATAACGCTGTATGTGTGTGTGATCTTCTCAAGTACTGAACTGTACTGTACTGTAGAAGGAGTCTCCACTTAAAGCTCTATGTGTGTTCCTCACAAGTGCTGTACTGTACTGTACTGTACTGTACTCTACTGCACTGCACTGTACTGTAGGGGGAGTCTCCACTTAATGCTGTATGTGTGTTCCTCACAAGTACTGTACTGTGCTGTACTGTACTGTACTGTACTGTACTGTACTCTAGAAGGAATCTCCACTTAATGCTGTATGTTTGGTCCTCACAAGTACTGTACTGTGCTGTACTGTACTGTAATGTACTGTATTGAAGAATGAGTCTCCACTTAATGGTGAATGTGTGTTCCTCACAAGTACTGTACAGTGCTGTACTGTACTGTACTCTACTACTGTACTGTACTGTACTGTACTGTAGAAGGAGTCTCCACTTAATGCTGTATGTGTGTTCCTCACAAGTGCTATACTGTACTGTACTGTATTGTACCATAGAAGGAGTCTCAACTTAATGCTGTATGTGTGTTCCTCACAAGCACTGTACTGGACTGTACTCCACTGTACTGTAGAAAGGGTCTCCACTTGATGCTGTTTGTGTGTTCCTCACAAGTACTGTACTGTGCTGTACTATACTGTAGAAGGAGTCTCCACTTAATACTTTATGTGTGTTCCTCACAAGTACTGTACTGTACAGTAGAGGTAGTCACCACTTAATGCTGTATGTGTGTTCCTTACAAGTACTGTACAGTACTGTACTATAATGTATTCTACTGTAATGTAGAAGGATTCTACACTTAATGCCGTATGTGTGTTCCTCACATGTACTGTACTGTACTGTAGAAGGAGTCTCCACGTAATGCTGTATATGTGTTCCTTACAACTGCTGTACTGTACTGTACTGTACTGTACTGTAGAGGGAGTCTCCACTTAATGCTGTATGTGTGTTCCTCACAAGTACTGTACTGTACTGTAGAAGAAGTCTCCACTTAATGCTGTATGTGTATGTGTTCCTCACAAGTACTGTACTGTACTATACTGTAATGTACTGTAGAAGGATTCTCCACTTAATGCTGTATGTGTGTTCCTCACAAGTGCTGTACTGTACTCTACTGTGGAGGGAGTCTCCACTTAATGCTGTATGTGTGTTCCTTCCAAGTAATGTACAATAATGTACTATACAGTACCCTACTGTACTGTAGAAGGATTCTCCACTTAATGCTGTATGTGTGTTCCTCACAAGTACTGTACTGTACTGTAGAAGGAGTCTCCATGTAATGCTGTATATGTGTTCCTCACAAGTGTTGTACTGTACTGTACTGTACTGTTCTGTACTGAAGAGGGAGTCTCCACTTAATGCTGTATGTGTGTTCCTCACAAGTACTGTACTGTACTGTACTGTAGAAGGATTCTATACTTAGTGCTGTATGTGTGTTCCTCACAAGTACTGTACTGTTTTGTACTGTGCTCTACTGTACTGTACTGTACTGTAGAACCACTTAATGCTGTATGTGTGTTCCTCACAAGTACAGCACTGTACTGTAGAAGGAGTCTCCACTTAATGCTGTATGTGTGTTCCTAACAAGTACTGTACTGTACGGTACTGTACTGTAGAAGAATTCTCCACTTAATGCTGTATGTGTTGTTCCTCACAAGTACAGTACTGTACTTTAGAAGGAGTCTCCACTTAATGCTGTATGTGTGTTCCTCACAAGTACTGTACTGTACGGTACTGTACTGTAGAAGAAGTCTCCACTTAATGCTGTCTGTGTGTTCCTCACAAGTACTGTACTGTACTGTAGAAGGAGTCTCCACTTAATGCTGTATGTGTGTTTCTCACAAGTACTGTACTGTACTGTACTGTACTGTACTATGGAAGGCGTCTCCACTTAATGCTATATGTGTGTTCCTCACAAATCCTGTACCGTACTGTACTGTACTGTAAAATGAGTCTCCATTTAATGCTGCATGTGTGTTCCACACAAGTACTGTACTGTACTATACTGTACTGTACTGTACTGTACTGTACTGTACTGTACTGTAGAAAAAGTCTCCACTTAATCCTGCATGTGTGTTCCTCACAAGTACTGTACTGTACTGTACTGTACTGTACTGTACTGTACAGAAAAAGAAGTCTCAACATAACGCTGTATGTGTGTGTGTTCCTCTCAAGTACTGTACTGTACTGTACTGTAGAAGGAGTCTCCACTTAATGCTGTATGTGTGTTCCTCAAAAGAACTGTACTGTGCTGTACTGTACTGTAGAAGGAGTCTCTACTTAATGCTGTATGTGTGTTCCTCACAAGTGCTGTACTGTACTGTACTGACCTGCACTGTACTGTAGTGTATTGTAGAAGGAGTCTCCACTTAATGCTGTATGTGTGTTCCTCACAAGTACTGTACTGTACTGTACTGTACTGTACTGTAGAAAGAGTCTCCACTTAATGCTGTATGTGTGTTCCTCACAAGTGCTGTACTGTACTGTACTGTACTGTACTGTACTGTACTGTACTGTAGAAGGAGTCTCCACTTAATGCTGTATGTGTGTTCCTCACAAGTACTGTACTGTACTGTACTGTACTGTACTGTACTGTAGAAGGAGTCCCCAGTTAATGCTGTATGTGTGTTCCTCACAAGTTCTGTGCAGTACTGTACTCTACTGTACTGTAGAAAGAGTCTCCACTTGATGCTCTATGTGTGTTCCTCACAAGTTCTGTACTGTGCTGTACTGTACTGTAGAAGGAGTCTCCACTTGATGCTGTATGTGTGTTCCTCACAAGTTCTGTACTGTCCTGTACTGTACTGTAGAAGGAGTCTCCACTTAATGCTGTATGTATGCTCCTCACATGTACTGTACTGTACTGTACTGTAGAAGGAGTCTCCACTTAATGCTGTATGTGTGTTCCTCACAAGTACTGTACTGTACTGTAGAGAGGGTCACCACTTTATGCTGTATGTGTGTTCCTCACAAGTTCTGTACTGTACTGTACTGTACTGTGCTGTACTATACTGTAGAAGAAGTCTCCACCTAATGCTGTATGTGTATGTGTTCCTCACAACAACTATACTGTACTGTACTGAAGAATGCGTCTCCACTTGATGCTGTTTGTGTGTTCCTCACAAGTTCTGTACTGTGCTGTACTGTACTGTAGAAGGAGTCTCCACTTCATGCTGTATAAGTGTGTTCCTCACATGTAATGTACTGTACTGTACTGTACTGTACTGTAGAAGGAGTCTCCACTTAATGCTGTATGTGTGTTCCTCACAAGTACTGTACTGTACGGTACTGTACTGTAGAAGAAGTCTCCACTTAATGCTGTCTGTGTGTTCCTCACAAGTACTGTACTGTACTGTAGAAGGAGTTACCCACTTAATGCTGTATGTGTGTTTCTCACAAGTACTGTACTGCACTGTACTGTACTGTACTATAGAAGGAGTCTCCACTTAATGCTATATGTGTGTTCTTCACAAATACTGTACCGTACTGTACTGTACTGTAAAATGAGTCTCCATTTAATACTGCATGTGTGTTCCACACAAGTACTGTACTGTACTATACTGTACTGTACTGTACTGTACTGTACTGTACTGTAGAAAAAGTCTCCACTTAATCCTGCATGTGTGTTCCTCACAAGTTCTGTACTGTACTGTACTGTACTGTACTGTACTGTACTGTCCTGTACTGTACAGTAGAAGAAGTCTCCACATAACGCTGTATGTGTGTGTGTTCCTCTCAAGTACTGTACTGTACTGTACTGTAGAAGGAGTCTCCATTAATGCTGTATGTGTGTTCCTCATAAGAACTGTACTGTGTTGTACTGTACTGTAGAAGGAGTCTCGACTTAATGCTGGATGTGTGTTCCTCACAAGTGCTGTACTGTACTCTACTGTACTGTACTCTACTGCACTGCACTGTACAGTAGGGGGAGTCTCCACGTAATGCTGTATGTGTGTTCCTCACAAGTGCTGTACTGTACTGTACTGACCTGCACTGTACTGTAGTGTATTGTAGAAGGAGTCTCCACTTAATGCTGTATGTGTGTTCCTCACAAGTACTGTACTGTACTGTACTGTACTGTACAATAGAAAGAGTCTCCACTTAATTCTGTATGTGTGTTCCTCACAAGTGCTGTACTGTACTGTACTGTACTGTTCTGTACTGTACTGTACTGTACTATACTGTAGAAGGAGTCTCCACTTAATGCTGTATGTGTGTTCCTCACAAGTACTGTACTGTACTGTACTGTACTGTACTGTACTGTAGAAGGAGGCCCCAGTTAATGTTGTATGTGTGTTCCTCACAAGTACTGTGCAGTACTGTACTCTACTGTACTGTTGAAAGAGTCTCCACTTGATGCTGTATGTGTGTTCCTCACAAGTTCTGTACTGTGCTGTACTGTACTGTAGAAGGAGTCTCCACTTGATGCTGTATGTGTGTTCCTCACAAGTTCTGTACTGTCCTGTACTGTACTGTAGAAGGAGGCTCCACTTAATGCTGTATGTGTGTTCCTCACATGTACTGTACTGTACTGTACTGTAGAAGGAGTCTCCACTTAATGCTGTATGTGTGTTCCTCACAAGTACTGTACTGTACTGTAGAGAGATTTACCACTTTATGCTGTATGTGTGTTCCTCACAAGTTCTGTACTGTACTGTACTGTACTGTACTATACTGTAGAAGAAGTCTCCACTTAATGCTGTATGTGTATGTGTTCCTCAAAAGTACTATACTGTACTGTACTGAAGAAAGCGTCTCCACTTGATGCTGTATGTGTGTTCCTCACAAGTTCTGTACTGTGCTGTACTGTACTGTAGAAGGAGTCTCCACTTAATGCTGTATAAGTGTGTTCCTCACATGTAATGTACTGTACTGTACTGTACTGTACTGTAGAAGGAGTCTCCACTTAATGCTGTATGTGTGTTCCTCACAAGTACTGTACTGTACTGTAGAGGGAGTCACCACTTAATGCTGTATGTGTGTTCCTCACAAGTACTTCTCTGTACTGTACTGTACTATACTGTAGTAGAGATCTCCACTTAATGCTGTATGTGTGTTCCTCACAAGTGCCGTGCTGTACTATACTGCAGAGGGAGTCCCCACTTAAAGCTGTATGTGTGTTCCTTACATGTACTGTACATTTATGTACTATACGGTACTCTACTGTACTGTAGAAGGATTCTCCACTTAATGCTGTATGTGTCTTCCTCACAAGTACTGTACTGTGCTGTACTGTACTGTACTGCACTGTACTGTACTCTAGAAGGAATCTCCACTTAATGCTGTATGTTTGGTCCTCACAAGTACTGTACTGTGCTGTACTGTACTGT
Source organism: Homarus gammarus (assembly GCA_958450375.1). Lineage (NCBI taxonomy): Eukaryota > Metazoa > Arthropoda > Malacostraca > Decapoda > Nephropidae > Homarus > Homarus gammarus. The sequence continues at coordinate 49,620 of CAUDMG010001620.1, read as the reverse complement.
AATTTACTGTGTTGAAGAATGAGTCTCCACTTAAAGGTGAATGTGTGTTCCTCACAAGTACTGTACAGTGCTGTTCTGTACTGTACTCTACTGTACTGAGCTGTACTGTACTGTACTGTAGAAGGAGTCTCCACTTAATGCTGTATGTGTGTTCCTCACAAGTGCTATACTGTACTGTACTGTACTGTACTGTAGAAGGAGTCTCAACTTAATGCTGTATGTGTGTTCCTAACAAGTACTGTACTGTGCTGTACTGTACTGTAGAAGGAGTCTCCACTTAATACTGTATGTGTGTTCCTCACAAGTACTGTACAGAACAGTAGAGGTAGTCACCACTTAATGCTGTATGTGTGTTCGTTACAAGTACTGTACAGTACTGTACTATAATGTACTCTACTGTACTGTAGAAGGATTCTCCACTTAATGCAGTATGTGTGTTCCTCACATGTACTGTACTGTACTGTAGAAGGAGTCTCCACGTAATGCTGTATATGTGTTCCTCACAAGTGCTGTACTGTACTGTACTGTACTGTACTGTAGAGGGAGTCTCCACTTAATGCTGTATGTGTGTTCCTCACAAGTACTGTACTGTACTGTAGAAGAAGTCTCCACTTAATGCTGTATGTGTATGTGTTCCTCACAAGTACTGTACTGTACTATACTGTACTGTACTGTAGAAGGATTCTCCACTTAATGCTGTATGTGTGTTCCTCACAAGTGCTGTGCTGTACTCTACTGTGGAGGGAGTCTCCACTTAATGCTGTATGTGTGTTCCTTACAAGTACTGTACAGTACTGTACTATACTGTACTCTACTGTACTGTAGAAGGATTCAACACTTAATGCAGTATGTTTGTTCCTCACATGTACTGTACTGTACTGTAGAAGGAGTCTCCACGTAATGCTATATATGTGTTTCTCACAAGTGCTGTACTGTACTGTGCTGTTCTGTACTGCACTGTACTGAAGAGGGAGTCTCCACTTAATGCTGTATGTGTGTTCCTCACAAGTGGTGTACTGTACTCTACTGTAGAGGGAGTCTCCACTTAATGCTGTATGTGTGTTCCTTCCAAGTAATGTACAATACTGTACAATACAGTACTCTACTCTACTGTAGATGGATTCTCCACTTAATGCTGTATGTGTGTTCCTCACAAGTACTGTACTGTACTCTACTGTACTGTAGAAAGAGTCACCACTTGATGCTGTATGTGTGTTCCTCACAAGTACTGTACTGTGCTGTACTGTACTGTAGAAAGAGTCTCCACTTATTGCTGTATGTGTGTTCCTCACAAGTACTGTACTGTACTGTAGAGGGAGTCACCACTTAATGCTGTATGTGTGTTCCTTACAAGTAATGTACAGTACTGTACTATACTGTACTCTACTGTACTGTAGAAGGATTCTCCACTTAATGCTGTATGTGTGCTCCTCACAAGTGCTGTACTGTACTGTAGTGTACTGTACTGTAGAGGGAGTCTCCACTTAATGCTGTATGTGTGTTCCTCACAAGTACTGTACCGTACTGTACGGTACTGTACTGTAGAAGAAGTCTCCACTTAATGCTGTGTGTGTGTTCTTCACAAGTACAGTACTGTACTGTAGAAGGAGTCTCCACTTAATGCTGTATGTGTGTTACTCACAAGTACTGTACTGTACGGTACTGTACTGTAGAAGAATTCTCCACTTTATGCTGTATGTGTGTTTCTCACAAGTACTGTACTGTACTGTACTGTACTGTACTATAGAAGGCGTCTCCACTTAATGCTATATGTGTGTTCTTCACAAGTACTGTACCGTACTGTACTCTACTGTAAAATGAGTCTCCATTTAATGCTGCATGTGTGTTCCACACAAGTACTGTACTGTACTGTACTGTACTGTACTGTAGAAAAAGTCTCCACTTAATCCTGCATGTGTGTTCCTCACAAGTACTGTACTGTACTGTACTGTACTGTACTGTACTGTAGAAAAAGTCTCCACATAACGCTGTATGTGTGTGTGATCCTCTCAAGTACTGTACTGTACTGTACTGAAGAAGGAGTCTCCACTTAAAGCTCAATGTGTGTTCCTCACAAGTGCTGTACTGTACTGTACTGTACTGTACTCTACTGCACTGCACTGTACTGTAGGGGGAGTCTCCACTTAATGCTGTATGTGTGTTCCTCACAAGCACTGTACTGTGCTGTACTGTAGTGTACTGTACTGTACTGTACTCTAGAAGGAATCTCCACTTAATGCTGTATGTTTGGTCCTCACAAGTACTGTACTGTGCTGTACTGTACTGTAAAGTACTGTATTGAAGAATGAGTCTCCACTTAATGGTGAATGTGTGTTCCTCACAAGTACTGTACAGTGCTGTACTGTACTGTACTCTACTGTACTGTACTGTACTGTACTGTACTGTTGATGGAGTCTCCACTTAATGCTGTATGTGTGTTCCTCACAAGTGCTATACTGTACTGTACTGTATTGCACCATAGAAGGAGTCTCAACTTAATGCTGTATGTGTGTTCCTCACAAGTACTGTACTGGACTGTACTCTACTGTATTGTAGAAAGAGTCTCCACTTGATGCTGTATGTGTGTTCCTCACAAGTACTGTAATGTGCTGAACTGTACTGTAGAAAGAGTCTCCACTTAATACTGTATGTGTGTTCCTCACAAGTACTGTACTGTACAGTAGAGGTAGTCACCACTTAATGCTGTATGTGTGTTCCTTACAAGTACTGTACAGTACTGTACTATAATATACTCTACTGTACTGTAGAAGGATTCTCCACTTAATGCAGTATGTGTGTTCCTCACATGTACTGTACTGTACTGTAGAAGGAGTCTCCACGTAATGCTGTATATGTGTTCCTCACAAGTGCTGTACTGTACTGTACTGTACTGTACTGTACTGTATTGTACTGTAGAGGGAGTCTCCACTTAATGCTGTATGTGTGTTCCTCACATGTACTGTACGGTACTGTAGAAGAAGTCTCCACTTAATGCTGTATGTGTATGTGTTCCTCACAAGTACTGTACTGTATTACACTGTACTGTACTGTAGAAGGATTCTCCACTTAATGCTGTATGTGTGTTCCTCACAAGTGCTGTACTGTACTCTACTGTGGAGGGAGTCTCCACTTAATGCTGTATGTGTGTTCCTTCCAAGTAATGTACAATAATGTACTATACAGTACTCCTCTGTACTGTAGAAGGATTCTGCACTTAATGCTGTATGTGTGTTCCTCACAAGTACTGTACTGTACTGTAGAAGGAGTCTCCACTTAATGCAGTATGTGTGTTCCTCACAAGTACTGTACAGTACTGTAGGAGTCTCCACTTAATGCTGTGTGTGTGTTCCTCATAAGTACAGTACTGTACTGTAGAAAGAGTCTCCACTTAATGCTGTATGTGTGTTCCTCACAAGTGCTGTACTGTACTGTACTGTACTGTACTGTACTGTACTGTACTGTAGAAGGAGTCTCCACTTAATGCTGTATGTGTGTTCCTCACAAGTACTGTACTGTACTGTACTGTACTGTACTGTACTGTAGAAGGAGTCTCCACTTAATGCTGTATGTGTGTTCCTCACAAGTACTGTACTGTACTGTACTGTACTGTACTGTAGAAAAAGTCTCCACATAACGCTGTATGTGTGTGTGATCCTCTCAAGTACTGTACTGTACTGTACTGAAGAAGGAGTCTCCACTTAAAGCTCAATGTGTGTTCCTCACAAGTGCTGTACTGTACTGTACTGTACTGTACTCTACTGCACTGCACTGTACTGTAGGGGGAGTCTCCACTTAATGCTGTATGTGTGTTCCTCACAAGCACTGTACTGTGCTGTACTGTAGTGTACTGTACTGTACTGTACTCTAGAAGGAATCTCCACTTAATTCTGTATGTTTGGTCCTCACAAGTACTGTACTGTGCTGTACTGTACTGTAAAGTACTGTATTGAAGAATGAGTCTCCACTTAATGGTGAATGTGTGTTCCTCACAAGTACTGTACAGTGCTGTACTGTACTGTACTCTACTGTACTGTACTGTACTGTACTGTACTGTTGATGGAGTCTCCACTTAATGCTGTATGTGTGTTCCTCACAAGTGCTATACTGTACTGTACTGTATTGCACCATAGAAGGAGTCTCAACTTAATGCTGTATGTGTGTTCCTCACAAGTACTGTACTGGACTGTACTCTACTGTATTGTAGAAAGAGTCTCCACTTGATGCTGTATGTGTGTTCCTCACAAGTACTGTAATGTGCTGAACTGTACTGTAGAAAGAGTCTCCACTTAATACTGTATGTGTGTTCCTCACAAGTACTGTACTGTACAGTAGAGGTAGTCACCACTTAATGCTGTATGTGTGTTCCTTACAAGTACTGTACAGTACTGTACTATAATATATTCTACTGTACTGTAGAAGGATTCTCCACTTAATGCAGTATGTGTGTTCCTCACATGTACTGTACTGTACTGTAGAAGGAGTCTCCACGTAATGCTGTATATGTGTTCCTCACAAGTGCTGTACTGTACTGTACTGTACTGTACTGTACTGTATTGTACTGTAGAGGGAGTCTCCACTTAATGCTGTATGTGTGTTCCTCACATGTACTGTACGGTACTGTAGAAGAAGTCTCCACTTAATGCTGTATGTGTATGTGTTCCTCACAAGTACTGTACTGTATTACACTGTACTGTACTGTAGAAGGATTCTCCACTTAATGCTGTATGTGTGTTCCTCACAAGTGCTGTACTGTACTCTACTGTGGAGGGAGTCTCCACTTAATGCTGTATGTGTGTTCCTTCCAAGTAATGTACAATAATGTACTATACAGTACTCCTCTGTACTGTAGAAGGATTCTGCACTTAATGCTGTATGTGTGTTCCTCACAAGTACTGTACTGTACTGTAGAAGGAGTCTCCACTTAATGCAGTATGTGTGTTCCTCACAAGTACTGTACTGTACTGTAGGAGTCTCCACTTAATGCTGTGTGTGTGTTCCTCATAAGTACAGTACTGTACTGTAGAAGGAGTCTCCACTTAATGCTGTATGTGTGTTCCTCACAAGTACTGTACTGTACGGTACTGTATTGTAGAAGAATTGTCCACTTAATGGTGTATGTGTTGTTCCTCACAAGTACTGTACTGTTCTGTAGAAGGAGTCTCCACTTAATGCTCTGTGTGTGTTCCTCACAAGTACAGTACTGTACTGTAGATGGAGTCTCCACTTAATGCTGTATGTGTGTTCCTCACAAGTACTGTACTGTGCTGTACTGTACTGTGGAAGGAGTCTCCACTTAATGCTGTATGTGTGTTCCTCACAAGTGCTGTACTGTACTCTACTGTACTGTACTCTACTGCACTGCACTGTACTGTAGGAGGAGTCTCCACTTAGTGCTGTATGTGTGTTCCTCACAAGTGCTGTACTGTACTGTACTGAGCTGCACTGTACTGTAGCGCACTGTAGAAGGAGTCTCCACTTAATGCTGTATGTGTGTTCCTCACAAGTACTGTACTGTACTGTACTGTACTGTACTGTAGAAAGAGTCTCCACTTAATGCTGTATGTGTGTTCCTCACAAGTGCTGTACTGTACTGTACTGTACAATACTGTAGTAGATGTCTCCACTTAATGCTGTATGTGTGTTCCTCACAAGTGCTGTGCTGTACTGTACTGCAGAGGGAGTCTCCACTTATTGCTGTATGTGTGTTCCTTACATGTTCTGTACATTAATGTACTATACGGTACTCTACTGTACTATAGAAGGATTCTCCACTTAATGCTGTATGTGTCTTCCTCACAAGTACTGTACTGTGCTGTACTGTACTGTACTGTACTGTACTGTACTCTAGAAGGAATCTCCACTTAATGCTGTATGTTTGGTCCTCACAAGTACTGTACTGTACTGTATTGTACCGTACTGTAGAAGGAGTCCCCACTTAATGCTGTATGTGTGTTCCTCACAAGTACTGTGCAGTACTGTACAATACTGTACTCTACTGTACTGTAGAAGGACTCTCTACTTTATGCTGTATGTGTGTTCCTCACAATTACTGTAGTGTACGGTACTCTGTTGTACTGTAGAAAGAGCCTCCACTTGATGCTGTATGTGTGTTCCTCACAAGTACTGTACTGTGCTGTACTGTACTGTAGAAGGAGTCTCCACTTAATGCTGTATGTGTGTTCCTCACAAGTACTGTACTGTAATGTACTGTAACGTTTTGTAGAAGGAGTCCCCACTTAATGCTGTATGTGTGTTCCTCACACGTACTGTGCAGTACTGTACTATACTTTACTCTACTGTACTGTAGAAAGACTCTCCAATTCATGCTGTATGTGTGTTCCTCACAAGTGCTGTACTGTTCTGTACTGTACCGTACTGTAGAAGGAGTCCCCACTTAATGCTGTATGTGTGTTCCTCACAAGTACTGTACAGTACTGTACTATACTGTACTCTACTGTACTGTAGAAGGATTCTCCACTTAATGCTGTATGTGTGTTCCTCATATGTACTGTACTGTAGAAGGAGTCTACACGTAATGCTGTATATGTGTTCCTTACAAGTGCTGTACTGTACTGTACTGTACTGTACTGTACTGTAGGGGGAGTCTCCACTTAATGCTGTATGTGTGTTCCTCACAAGTACTGTACTGTACTGTACTGTACTGTACTGTAGAAGAAGTCTCCACTTAATGCTGTATGTGTATGTGTTCCTAACAAGTACTGTACTGTACTATACTGTACTGTACTATACTGTACTGTACTGTAGAAGGAGTCTCCACTTAATGCTGTATGTTGTGTTTCTCACAAGTGGTGTACTGTACTCTACTGTAGAGGGAGTCTCCACTTAATGCTGTATGTGTGTTCCTTCCAACTAATGTACAATAATGTACTATACAGTACTCTACTGTACTGTAGAAGGATTCTGCACTTAATGCTGTATGTGTGTTCCTCACAAGTACTGTACTGTACTGTAGAAGGAGTCTCCACTTAATGCAGTATGTGTGTTCCTCACAAGTACTGTACTGTACTGTAGGAGTCTCCACTTAATGCTGTATGTGTGTTCCTCACAAGTGGTGTACTGTACTCTACTGTAGAGGGAGTCTCCACTTAATGCTGTATGTGTGTTCCTTCCAAGTAATGTAAAATAATGTACTATACAGTACTCTACTGTACTGTAGAACGATTCTGCACTTAATGCTGTATGTGTGTTCCTCACAAGTACAGTACTGTACTGTAGAAGGAGTCTCCACTTAATGCTGTATGTGTGTTCCTCACAAGTACTGTACTGTACGGTACTGTACTGTAGAAGAATTGTCCACTTAATGCTGTATGTGTTGTACCTCACAAGTACTGTACTGTACTGTAGAAGGAGTCTCCACTTAATGCTTTATGTGTGTTCCTCGCATGTGCTGTACTGTACTCTACTGTACTGAACTCTACTGCACTGCACTGTACTGTAGGGGGAGTCTCCACTTAATGCTGCATGTGTGTTCCTCACAAGTGCTGTACTGTACTGTACTGAGATGCACTGTACTGTAGTGTACTGTGGATGGAATCTCCACTTAATGCTGTATGTGTGTTCCTCACAAGTACTGTACTGTACTGTACTGTACTGTACTGTAGAAAGAGTCTCCACTTAATGCTGTATGTGTGTTCCTCACAAGTGCTGTACTGTACTGTACTGTACTGTACTGTACTGTACTGTACTCTAGAAGGAATCTCCACTTAATGCTGTATGTTTGGTCCTCACAAGTACTTTACTGTGCTGTACTGTACTGTATTGTTCTGTATTGTAGAAGGAGTCTCCACTTAATGCCGTATGTGTGTTCCTCACAAGTACTGTACGGTGCTGTACTGTACTGTAATGTACTGTATTGTAGAAGGAGTCTCCACTTAATGGTGAATGTGTGTTCCTCACAAGTACAGTGCAGTGCTGTACTGTACTGTACTCTACTGTACTGTACTGTATTGAACTGTACTGTAGAAGGAGTCTCCACTTAATGCTGTATGTGTGTTCCTCACAAGTACTGTACTGTACCGTACTGTAGAAGGAGTCCCCACTTAATGCTGTATGTGTGTTCCTCTCAAGTACTGTGCAGTACTGTACTATACTGTACTCTACTGTACTGTAGAAGGACTCTCCACTTAATGCTGTATGTGTGTTCCTCACAATTACTGTAGTGTACGGTACTCTACTGTACTGTAGAAAGAGCCTCCACTTGATGCTGTATGTGTGTTCCTCACAAGTACTGTACTGTGCTGTACTGTACTGTAGAAGGAGTCTCCACTTAATGCTGTATGTGTGTTCCTCACAAGTACTGTACTGTACTGTAGAGGGAGTCACCACTTAATGCTGTTTGTGTGTTCCTTACAAGTACTCTACAGTACTGTACTATACTGTACTCTACTGTACTATAGAAGGATTCTCCACGTAATGCTGTATGTGTTCCTCACATGTGCTGTACTGTACTGTACTGTACTGTACTGTACTGTACGGTACTGTAGAGGGAGTCTCCAATTAATGCTGTATGTGTGTTCCTCACAAGCACTGTACTGTGCTGTACTGTACTGTAATGTACTGTATTGTAGAAGGAGTCTCCACTTAATGGTGAATGTGTGTTCCTCACAAGTACTGTACAGTGCTGTACTGTACTGTACTCTACTGTACTGTACTGTATTGTACTGTACTGTACTGTACTGTACTGTACTGTAGAAGAAGTCTCCAATTAATGCTGTATGTGTGTTCCTCACAAGTACTGTACTGTACTGTACTGTACCATACTGTAGATGGAGTCCCCACTTAATGCTGTATGTGTGTTCCTCACAAGTACTGTGCAGTACTGTACTATACTTTACTCTACTGTACTGTAGAAGGACTCTCCAATTCATGCTGTATGTGTGTTCCTCACAAGTGCTGTACTGTATTGTACTGTACTGTACTGTAGAGGGAGTCTCCATTTAATGCTGTATGTGTGTTTCTCACAAGTTCTGTACTGTACTGTACTGTACTGTACTGTAGAAGAAGTCTCCACTTAATGCTGTATGTGTATGTGTTCCTCACAAGTACTGTACTGTACTATACTGTACTGTACTATACTGTACTGTACTGTAGAAGGAGTCTCCACTTAATGCTGTATGTGTGTTCCTCACAAGTGGTGTACTGTACTCTACTGCAGAGGGAGTCTCCACTTAATGCTGTATGTGTGTTCCTTGCAAGTAATGTACAATACTGTACAATACAGTACTCTACTGTACTGTAGAAGGATTCTCCACTTAATGCTGTATGTGTGTTCCTCACAAGTACTGTACTGTACTGTACTCTACTGTACTGCAGAAAGAGTCACCACTTGATGCTGTATGTGTGTTCCTCACAAGTACTGTACTGTGCTGTACTGTACTGTAGAAGGAGTCTCCACTTAATGCTGTATGTGTGTTCCTCACAAGTACTGTACTTTACTGTAGAGGGAGTCACCACTTAATGCTGTATGTGTGTTTCTTACAAGAACTGTACAGTACTGTACTATACTGTACTCTACTGTACTGTAGAAGGATTCTCCACTTAATGCTGTATGTGTGTTCCTCGCATGTACTGTACTGTACTGTAGAAGGAGTCTCCACGTAATGCTGTATATGTGTTCCTCACAAGTGCTGTACTGTACTGTACTGTACTGTACTGTAGAGGGAGTCTCCACTTAATGCTGTATGTGTGTTCCTCACAAGTTCTGCACTGTACTGTACTGTACTGTACTGTAGAAGAAGTCTCCACTTAATGCTGTATGTGTATGTGTTCCTCACAAGTACTGTACTGTACTATACTGTACTGTACTTTACTGTACTGTACTGTAGAAGGAGTCTCCACTTAATGCTGTATGTGTGTTCCTCACAAGTGGTGTACTGTACTCTACTGTAGAGGGAGTCTCCACTTAATGCTGTATGTGTGTTCCTTACAAGTACTGTACAGTACTGTACTATGCTGTATTCTACTGTACTGTAGAAGGATTCTCCACTTAATGCAGTATGTGTGTTCCTCACATGTACTGTACTGTACTGTAGAAGGAGTCTCCACTTAATGCTGTATGTGTGTTCCTCACAAGTACTGTACTGTAATGCACTGTACTGTACTGTACTGTACTGTACTGTAGAAGGAGTCTCCACTTAATGCTGTGTGTGTGTTCCACACAAGTACAGTACTGTACTGTAGAAGGAGTCTCCACTTAATGCTGTATGTGTGTTACTCACAAGTACTGTACTGTACGGTACTGTACTGTAGAAGAATTCTCCACTTAATGCTGTATGTGTGTTCCTCACAATTACTGTACTGTACTGTAGAAGGAGTCTCCACTTAATGCTGTATTTGTGTTTCTCACAGGTGCTGTACTGGACTGTACTGTACAATAGAAGGCATCTCCACTTAATGCTATATGTGTGTTCTTCACAAGTACTGTACCGTACTGCACTCTACTGTAAAATGAGTCTCCATTTAATGATGCATGTGTGTTCCACAAAAAGTACTGTACTGTACTGTACTGTATTGTACTTTAGAAAATGTCTCCACTTAATCCTACATGTGTGTTCCTCACAAGTACTGTACTGTACTGTGATGTAGTGTACTGTACTGTACTGTACTGAACTGTAGAAGAAGTCTCCACATAACGCTGTATGTGTGTGTGATCCTCTCAAGTACTGTACTGTACTGTACTGTAGAAGGAGTCTCCACTTAAAGCTCTATGTGTGTTCGTCACAAGTACTGTACTGTGCTGTACTGTACTGCAGAAGGAGTCTCCACTTAATGCTGTATGTGTGTTCCTCACAAGTGCTGTACTGTAGTGTACTGCACTGTACTCTACTGCACTGCACTGTACTGTAGGGGGAGTCTCCACTTAATGCTGTATGCGTGTTCCTCACAAGTACTGTACTGTTCTGTACTGTACTGGACTGTACTGTACCGTACTGTAGAAGGAGTCCCCACAAGTACTGTACAGTGCTGCACTGTACTGTACTGTACTGTACTGTACTGTACTGTACTGTAGAAGGAGTCTCCACTTAATGCTGTATGTGTGTTCCTCACAAGTGCTATACTGTACTGTACTGTATTGTACCGTAGAAGGAGTCTCAACTTAATGCTGTATGTGTGTTCCTCACAATTACTGTACTGTACTGCACTCTACTGTACTGTAGAAAGAGTCTCCACTTGATGCTGTATGTGTGTTCCTCACAAGTACTGTACGGTGCTGTACTGTACTGTAGAAGGAGTCTCCACTTAATACTGTATGTGTGTTCCTCACAAGTACTGTACAGTTCAGTAGAGGTAGTCACCACTTAATGCTGTAGTGTGTTCCCTACAAGTACTGTACAGTACTGTACTATGCTGTACTCTACTGTACTGTAGAAGGATTCTCCACTTAATGCAGTATGTGTGTTCCTCACATGTACTGTACTGTACTGTAGAATGAGTCTCCACGTAATGCTGTATATGTGTTTCTCACAAGTGCTGTACTGTACTCTACTGTACTGTACTGTACTGTACTGTAGAGGGAGTTTCCACTTAATGCTGTATGTGTGTTCCTCACAAGTACTGTACTGTGCTGTACTGTACTGTACTGTACTGTACTGTACTGTACTGTACTGTACTGTACTCCAGAAGGAATCTCCACTTTATGCTGTATGTTTGGTCCTCACAAGTACTGTACTGTGCTGTACTGTACTGTGATGTACTGTATTGTAGAAGGAGTCTCCACTTAATGGTGAATGTGTGTTCCTCACAAGTACTGTACAGTGCTGTTCTGTACTGTGCTCTACTGTACTGTACTGTACTGTACTGTACTGTAGAAGGAGTCTCCACTTAATGCTGTATGTGTGTTCCTCACAAGTGCCATACTGTACTGTACTGTATTGTACCGTAGAAGGAGTCTCCACTTAATGTTGTATATGTGTTCCTCACAAGTGCTGTACTGTACTCTACTGTACTGTACTGTACTGTACTGCACCGTAGAAGGAGTCTCCACTTAATGTTGTATATGTGTTCCTCACAAGTGCTGTACTGTACTCTACTGTACTGTACTGTACTGTACTGTACTGTAGAGGGAATCTCCACTTAATTCTGTATGTGTGTTCCTCACAAGTACTGTACTGTACTGTAGAAGAAGTCTCCACTTAATGCTGTATGTGTATGTGTTCCTCACAAGTACTGTACTGTACTATACTGTACTGTACTGTAGAAGGATTCTCCACTTAATGCTGTATGTGTGTTCCTCACAAGTGCTGTACTGCACTATACTGTGGAGGGAGTCTCCACTTAATGCTGTATGTGTGTTCCTTCCAAGTAGTGTACAATAATGTACTATACGGTACTCTACTGTACTGTAGAAGGATTCTCCACTTAATGCTGTTTGTGTGTTCCTCACAAGTGCTGTACTGTACTGTAGAAGGAGTCTCCACGTAATGCTGTATATGTGTTTCTCACAAGTGCTGTACTGTACTGTACTGTACTGTACTGCACTGTACTGTAGAGGGAGTCTCCACTTAATGCTGTATGTGTGTTCCTCACAAGTGGTGTACTGTACTCTACTGTAGAGGGAGTCTCCACTTAATGCTGTATGTGTGTTCCTTCCAAGTAATGTACAATACTGTACAATACAGTACTGTACTGTACTGTACTGTACTCTACTGTACTGTAGAAAGAGTCACCACTTGATGCTGTATGTGTGTTCCTCACAAGTACTGTACTGTGCTGTACTGTACTGTAGAAGGAGTCTCCACTTAATGCTGTATGTGTGTTCCTCACAAGTACTGTACTGTGCTGTAGAGGGAGTCACCACTTAATGCTGTATGTGTGTTCCTTGCAAGTACTGTACAGTACTGTACTATACTGTACTCTACTGTACTGTAGAAGGATTCTCCACTTAATGCTGTATGTGTGTTCCTCGCATGTACTGTACTGTACTGTACTGTACTGTACTGTAAAAGAAGTCTCCACTTGATGCTGTATGTGTATGTGTTCCTCACAAGTACTGTACTGTACTCTACTGTAGAGGGAGTGTCCACTTAATGCTGTATGTGTGTTCCTTCCAAGTAATGTACAATACTGTACTATACAGTACTCTACTGTACTGTAGAAGGATTCTCCACTTAATGCTGTATGTGTGTTCCTCACAAGTACTGTACTGTACTGTACTCTACTGTACTGTAGAAAGAGTCACCACTTGATGCTGTATGTGTGTTCCTCACAAGTACTGTACTGTGCTGTACTGCACTGTAGAAGGAGTCTCCAATTAATGCTGTATGTGTGTTCCTCACAAGTACTGTACTGTACTGTAGAGGGAGTCACCACTTAATGCTGTATGTGTGTTCCTTACAAGTAATGTACAGTACTGTACTATACTGTACTCTACTGTACTGTAGAAGGATTCTCCACTTAATGCTATTTGTGTGTTCCTCACAAGTGCTGTACTGTACTGTACTGTACTGTACTGTAGAGGGTGTCTCCACTTAATGCTGTATGTGTTATTCCTCACAAGTACTGTACCATACTGTACGGTACTGTACTGTAGAAGAAGTCTCCACTTAATGCTGTAAGTGTGTTCCTCACAAGTGGTGTACTGTACACTACTGTAGAGGGAGTCTCCACTTAATGCTGTGTGTGTGTGTTTTTCACAAGTACAGTACTGTACTGTAGAAGGAGTCTCCACTTAATGCTGTATGTGTGTTACTCACAAGTACTGTACTGTACGGTACTGTACTGTAGAAGAATTCTCCACTTAATGCTGTATGTGTGTTCCTCACAATTACTGCACTGCACTGTAGAAGGAGTCACCACTTAATGCTGTATGTGTGTTCCTTACAAGTAATGTACAGTACTGTACTATACTGTACTCTACTGTACTGTAGAAGGATTCTCCACTTATTGCTGTTTGTGTGCTCCTCTCAAGTGCTGTACTGTACTGTACTGTACTGTACTGTAGAGGGAGTCTCCACCTAATGCTGTATGTGTGTTCCTCACAAGTACTGTACCATACTGTACGGTACTGAACTGTAGAAGAAGTCTCCACTTAATGCTGTAAGTTTGTTCCTCACAAGTGGTGTACTGTACTCTACTGTAGAGGGAGTCTCCACTTAATGCTGTGTGTGTGTGTTCTTCACAAGTACAGTACTGTACTGTAGAAGGAGTCTCCACTTAATGCTGTATGTGTGTTACTCACAAGTACTGTACTGTACGGTACTGTACTGTAGAAGAATTCTCCACTTAATGCTGTATGTGTGTTCCTCACAATTACTGTACTGCACTGTAGAAGAAGTCTCCACTTAATGCTGTATGTGTGTTTCTCACAAGTACTGTACTGTACTGTACTGTACTGTACTATAGAAGGCGTCTCCACTTAATGCTATATGTGTGTTCTTCACAAGTACTGTACCATACTGTACTCTACTGTAAAATGAGTCTCCATTTAATGCTGCATGTGTGTTCCACACAAGTACTATACTGTACTGTACTGTACTGTACCGTAGAAAAAGTCTCCACTTAATCCTGCATGTGTGTTCCTCACAAGTACTGTACTGTACTGTACTGTAGTGTACTGTACTGTACTGTACTGTACTGTAGAAGAAGTCTCCACATAACGCTGTATGTGTGTGTGATCCTCCCAAGTACTGTACTGTACTGTACTGTAGAAGGAGTCTCCACTTAAAGCTCTATGTGTGTTCCTCACAAGTGCTGTACTGTACTGTACTGTACTCTACTCTACTGCACTGCACTGTACTGCAGGCGGAGTCTCCACTTAATGCTGTATGTGTGTTCCTCACAAGTACTGTACTGTGCTGTACTGTACTGTACTGTACTGTACTGTACTCTAGAAGGAATCTCCACTTAATGCTGTATGGTTGGTCCTCACAAGTACTGTACTGTGCTGTACTGTACTGTAATGTACTGTATTGAAGAATGAGTCTCCACTTAATGGTGAATGTGTGTTCCTCACAAGTACTGTACAGTGCTGTACTGTACTGTACTCTACTGTACTGTACTGTACTGTACTGTACTGTTGATGGAGTCTCCACTTAATGCTGAATGTGTGTTCCTCACAAGTGCTATACTGTACTGTACTGTATTGTACCATAGAAGGAGTCTCAACTTAATGCTGTATGTGTGTTCCTCACAAGTACTGTACTGGTCTGTACTCTACTGTACTGTAGAAAGAGTCTCCACTTGATGCTGTATGTGTGTTCCTCACAAGTACTGTACTGTGCTGAACTGTACTGTAGAAGGAGTCTCCACTTAATACTGTATGTGTGTTCCTCACAAGTACTGTACTGTACAGTAGAGGTAGTCACCACTTAATGCTGTATGTGTGTTCCTTACAGGTACTGTACAGCACTGTACTATAATGTACTCTACTGTACTGTAGAAGGATTCTCCACTTAATGCAGTATGTGTGTTCCTCACGTGTACTGTACTGTACTGTAGAAGGAGTCTCCACGTAATGCTGTATATGTGTTCCTCACAAGTGCTGTACTGTACTGTACTGCACTGTACTGTACTGTACTGTACTGTACTGTAGAGGGAGTCTCCACTTAATGCTGTATGTGGCTTCCACACATGTACTGTACTGTACTGTAGAAGAAGTCTCCACTTAATGCTGTAGTGTATGTGTTCCTCACAAGTGCTGTACTGTACTATACTGTACTGTACTGTAGAAGGATTCTCCACTTAATGCTGTATGTGTGATCCTCACAAGTGCTGTACTGTACTCTACTGTGGAGGGAGTCTCCACTTAATGCTGTATGTGTGTTCCTTCCAAGTAATGTACAATAATGTACTATACAGTACTCTACTGTACTGTAGAAGGATTCTGCACTTAATGCTGTATGTGTGTTCCTCACAAGTACTGTACTGTACTGTAGAAGGAATCTCTACGTAATGCTGTATATGTGTTCCTCACAAGTGCTGTACTGTACTGTACTGTACTGTACTGTACTGTACTGTACTGTACTGTACTGTACTGTAGAGGGAGTCTCCACTTAATGCTGTATGTGTGTTCCTCACAAGTACTGTACTGTACTGTAGAAGAAGTCTCCACTTAATGCTGTAGTGTATGTGTTCCTCACAAGTACTGTACTGTACTATACTGTACTGTACTGTAGAAGAATTCTCCACTTAATGCTGTATGTGTGATCCTCACAAGCGCTGTACTGTACTCTACTGTGGAGGGAGTCTCCACTTAATACTGTATGTGTGTTCCTTCCAAGTAATGTACAATAGTGTACTATACGCTACTCTACTGTACTGTAGAAGGATTCTCCACTTAATGCTGTATGTGTGTTCCTCACAAGTACTGTACTGTTCTGTACTGTGCTGTACTGTACTGTACTGTACTGTAGAAGGAGTCTCCACTTAATGCTGTATGTGTGTTCCTCACAAGTACTGTACTGTATTGTACTGTACTGTACAGTACTGTACTGTACTGTAGAAGAAGTCTTCACTTAATGCTGTGTGTGTGTTCCTCACAAGTACAGAACTGTACTGTAGAAGGAGTCTCCACTTAATGCTGTATGTGTGTTCCTCACAAGTACTGTACTGTACTGTAGAAGGAGACTCCACTTAATGCTGTGTGTGTGTTCCTCACAAGTACAGTACTGTACTGTAGAAGGAGTCTCCACTTAATGCTGTATGTGTGTTCCTCACAAATACTGTACTGTACGGTACTGTACTGTAGAAGAATTCTCCACTTAATGCTGTATGTGTTGTTCCTCACAAGTACTGTACTGTACTGTAGAAGGAGTCTCCACTTAATGCTGTGTGTGTGTTACTCACAAGTACAGTACTGTACTGTAGAAGGAGTCTCCACTTAATGCTGTATATGTGTTCCTCACAAGTACTGTACTGTACGGTACTGTACTGTAGAAGAAGTCTCCACTTAATGCTGTATGTGTTGTTCCTCACAAGTACTGTACTGTACTGTAGAAGGAGTCTCCACTTAATGCTGTGTGTGTGTTACTCACAAGTACAGTACTGTACTGTAGAAGGAGTCTCCACTTAATGCAGCATATGTGTTCCTCACAAGTACTGTACTGTACTGTAGAAGGAGTCTCCAATTAATGCTGTATGTGTGTTTCTCACAAGTACTGTACTGTACTGTACTGTACTGTACTATAGAAGGCATCTCCACTTAATGCTATATGTGTGTTCTTCACAAATACTGTACCGTACTGTACTGTACTGTAAAATGAGTCTCCATTTAATGCTGCATGTGTGTTCCACACAAGTACTGTACCGTACTATACTGTACTGTACTGTACTGTACTGTACTGTACTGTAGAAAAAGTCTCCACTTAATCCTGCATGTGTGTTCCTCACAAGTACTGTACTGTACTGCACTGTACTGTACTGTACTGTACTGTACAGTAGAAGAAGTCTCCACATAACGCTGTATGTGTGTGTGTTCCTCTCAAGTACTGTACTGTACTGTACTGTAGAAGGAGTCTCCACTTAATGCTGTATGTGTGTTCCTCACAAGTACTGTACTGTGCTGTACTGTACTGTAGAAGGAGTCTCCATTTAATGCTGTATGTGTGTTCCTCACAAGTGCTGTACTGTACTCTACTGTACTGTACTCTACTGCACTGCACTGTACTGTAGGGGGAGTCTCCACTTAATGCTGTATGTGTGTTCCTCACAAGTGCTATACTGTACTGTACTGACCTGCACTGTACTGTAGTGTACTGTAGAAGGAGTCTCCACTTAATGCTGTATGTGTGTTCCTCACAAGCACGGTACTGTACTGTACTGTAGAAAGAGTCTCCACTTAATGCTGTATGTGTGTTCCTCACAAGTGCTGTACTGTACTGTACTGTACTGCACTGTACTGTACTGTACTATACTGTAGAAGAAGTCTCCACTTAATGCTGTATGTGTGTTCCTCACAAGTACTGTACTGTACTGTACTGTACTGTACTGTAGAAGGAGTCCCCAGTTAATGCTGTATGTGTGTTCCTCACAAGTACTGTGCAGTACTGTACTCTACTGTACTGTAGAAAGAGTCTCCACTTGATGCTGTATGTGTGTTCCTCACAAGTTCTGTACTGTGCTGTACTGTACTGTAGAAGGAGTCTCCACTTGATGCTGTATGTGTGTTCCTCACAAGTTCTGTACTGTCCTGTACTGTACTGTAGAAGGAGTCTCCACTTAATGCTGTATGTGTGTTCCTCACATGTACTGTACTGTACTGTACTGTAGAAGGAGTCTCCACTTAATGCTGTATGTGTGTTCCTCACAAGTACTGTACAGTATTGTAGAGAGAGTCACCACTTTGTGCTGTATGTGTGTTCCTCACAAGTACTGTACTGTACTGTACTGTACTGTACTGTACTGTACTATACTGTAGAAGAAGTCTCCACTTAATGCTGTATGTGTATGTGTTCCTCACAAGTACTATACTGTACTGTACTGTAGAAAGCGTCTCCACTTGATGCTGTATGTGTCTTCCTCACAAGTTCTGTACTGTGATGTACTGTACTGTAGAAGGAGTCTCCACTTAATGCTGTATAAGTGTGTTCCTCACATGTAATGTACTGTACTGTACTGTACTGTACTGTAGAAGGAGTCTCCACTTAATGCTGTATGTGTGTTCCTCACAAGTACTGTACTGTACTGTAGAGGGAGTCACACTTAATGCTGTATGTGTGTTCCCCACAAGTACTGTACTGTACTGTACTGTACTATACTGTAGTAGAAGTCTCCACTTAATGCTGTATGTGTGTTCCTCACTAGTGCTGTGCTGTACTATACTGCAGAGAGAGTCTCCACTAAATGCTGTATGTGTGTTCCTTACATGTACTGTACATTAATGTACTATACGGTACTCTACTGTACTGTAGAAGGATTCTCCACTTAATGCTGTATGTGTGTTCCTCACAAGTACTGTACTGTACTGTACTCTACTGTACTGTAGAAAGAGTCACCACTTGATGCTGTATGTGTGTTCCTCACAAGTACTGTACTGTGCTGTACTGTACTGTAGAAGGAGTCTCCACTTAATGCTGTATGTGTGTTCCTCACTAGTACTGTACTGTACTGTAGAGGGAGTCACCACTTAATGCTGTATGTGTGCTCCTTACAAGTACTGTACAGTACTGTACTATACTGTACTCTACTGTACTGTAGAAGGATTCTCCACTTAATGCTGTATGTGTGTTCCTCACATGTACTGTACTGTATTGTAGAAGGAATCTCCACATACTGCTGTATATGTGTTCCTCACAAGTGCTGTACTGTACTGTACTGTACTGTACTGTAGAGGGAGTGTCCACTTAATGCTGTATGTGTGTTCCTCCCAAGTACTTTACCGTACTGTACTGTACTGTACTGTAGAAGAAGTCTCCACTTAATGCTGTATGTGTATGTGTTCCTCACAAGTACTGTACTGTACTATACTGTACTGTACTGTAGAAGGAGTCTCCACTTAATGCTGTATGTGTGTTCCTCACAAGTGGTGTACTGTACTCTACTGTAGAGGGAGTCTCCACTTAATGCTGTATGTGTGTTCCTTCCAATTAATGTACAATACTGTACTAAACGGTACTCTACTGTACTGTAGAAGAATTCTCCAGTTAATGCTCTATGTGTGTTCCTCACAAGTACTGTACTGTGCTGTACTATACTGTACTGTACTGTACTGTACTGTAGAAGGAGTGTCCACTTAATGCTGTGTGTGTGTTCCTCACAGGTACAGTACTGTACTGTAGAAGGAGTCTCCACTTAATTCTGTATGTGTGTTACTCACAAGTACTGTACTGTAGAAGAATTCTCCACTTAATGCTGTATGTGTGTTCTTCACAATTACTGCACTGTACTATAGAAGGCGACTCCTCTTAATGCTATATGTGTGTTCTTCACAAGTACTGTACCGTACTGTACTCTACTGTAAAATGAGTCTTCATTTAATGCTGCATGTGTGTTCCACACAAGTACTGTACTGCACTGTACTGTATTGTACAGTAGAAAAAGTCTCCACTTAATCCTACATGTGTGTTCCACACAAGTACTGTACTGTACTGTACTGTACTGTACTGTAGAAAGAGTCACCACTTGATGCTGTATGTGTGTTCCTCACAAGTACTGTACTGTGCTGTACTGTACTGTAGAAGGAGTCTCCACTTAATGCTGTATGTGTGTTCCTCACAAGTACTGTTCTGTACTGTAGAGGGAGTCACCACTTAATGCTGTATGTGTGTTCCTTACAAGTACTGTACAGTACTGTACTATACTGGACTCTACTGTACTGTAGAAGGATTCTCCACTTAATGCTGTATGTGTGTTCCTCACATGTACTGTACTGTACTGTAGAAGGAATCTCCACATACTGCTGTATATGTGTTCCTCACAAGTGCTGTACTGTACTGTACTGTAGAGGGAGTGTCCACTTAATGCTGTATGTGTGTTCCTCACAAGTACTTTACCGTACTGTACTGTACTGTGCTGTAGAAGAAGTCTCCACTTAATGCTGTATGTGTATGTGTTCCTCACAAGTACTGTACTGTACTATACTGTACTGTACTGTAGAAGGAGTCTCCACTTAATGCTGTATGTGTGTTCCTTCCAAGTAATGTGCAATACTGTACTAAACAGCACTCTACTGTACTGTAGAAGAATTCTCCACTTAATGCTCTATGTGTGTTTCTCACAAGTGCTGTACTGTGCTGTACTATACTGTACTGTACTGTACTGTACTGTAGAAGGAGTCTCCACTTAATGCTGTATGTGTGTTTCTCACAAGTACTGTACTGTAATGTACTGTACTGCACTGTACTGTACTGTACTGTAGAAGGAGTGTCCACTTAATGCTGTGTGTGTGTTCCTCACAAGTACAGTACTGTACTGTAGAAGGAGTCTCCACTTAATCCTGTATGTGTGTTACTCACAAGTACTGTACTGTACGGTACTGTACTGTAGAAGAATTCTCCACTTAATGCTGTATGTGTGTTCTTCACAATTACTGTACTGTACTGTAGAAGGAGTATCCACTTAATGCTGTATGTGTGTTACTCAGAAGTACTGTACTGTACTGTACTGTACTGTACTATAGAAGGCGTCTCCACTTAATGCTATATGTGTGTTCTTCACAAGTACTGTACCGTACTGTACTCTACTGTAAAATGAGTCTTCATTTAATGCTGCATGTGTGTTCCACACAAGTACTGTACTGTACTGTACTGTATTGTACTGTAGAAAAAGTCTCCACTTAATCCTACATGTGTGTTCCTCACAAGTACTGTACTGTACTGTACTGTACTGTAGAAGAAGTCTCCACATAACAGTAGTCACCACTTAATGTTGTATGTGTGTTCCTTAAAAGTACTGTACAGTACTGTACTATACTGTTCTCTACTGTACTGTAGAAGGATTCTCCACTTAATGCAGTATGTGTGTTCCTCACATGTACTGTACTGTACTGTAGAAGGAGTCTCCACGTAATGCTGTATATGTGTTTCTCACAAGTGCTGTACTGTACTGTACTGTACTGTACTGTACTGTACTGTACTGTAGAGGGAGTCTCCACTTAATGCTGTATGTGTGTTCCTCACAAGTACTGTACTGTGCTGTACTGTACTGTACTCTAGAAGGAATCTCCACTTAATGCTGTATGTTTGGTCCTCACAAGTACTGTACTGTGCTGTACTGTACTGTAATGTACTGTATTGTAGAAGGAGTCTCCACTTAATGGTGAATGTGTGTTCCTCACAAGTACTGTACAGTGCTGTACTGTACTGTACTCTACTGAACTGTACTGTACTGTACTGTACTGTTGAAGGAGTCTCCACTTAATGCTGTATGTGAGTTCCTCACAAGTACTGTACTGTACTGTTTAGGGTGTCACCATATAATGCTGTATGTGTGTTCCTTACAAGTACTGTACAGTACTGTACTATACTGTACTCTACTGTACTGTAGAAGGATTCTCCACTTAATGCTGTATGTGTGATCCTCACATGTACTGTACTGTACTGTAGAAGGAGTCTCCATGTAATGCTGTATATGTGTTCCTCACAAGTGCTGTACTGTATTGTACTGTACTGTACTGTACTGTACTGTAAAGGGAGTCTCCACTTAATGCTGTATGTGTGTTCCTCACAAGTACTGTACTGTACTGTACTGTACTGTACTGTACTGTACTGTACTATACTGCAGAAGAAGTCTCCACTTAATGATGTATGTGTATGTGTTCCTCACAAGTACTATACTGTACTGCACTGTAGAAGGAGTCTCCACTTAATGCTTTATGTGTGTTTCTCACAAGTGCTGTACTGTACTGTAGAGGGAGTCTCCACTTAATCCTGTATGTGTGTTCCTTACAAGTACTGTACAATAATGTACTATATTGTACTCTACAATTCTGTAGAAGGATTCTCCACTTAATGCTGTACGTGTGTTCCTCACAAGTACTGTACTGTGCTGTACTGTACTGTACTGTACTGTACTGTAGAAGGAGTCTCCACTTAAAGCTGTATGTTTGGTCCTCACAAGTACTGTAATGTGCTGTGTTGTACTGTATTGGACTGTAATGTAGAAGGAGTCTCCACTTAATGCTGTATGTGTGTTCCTCACAAATACTGTACTGTGCTGTATTGTACAGTATTGTACTGTATTGTAGAAACAGTCTCCACTTAATGGTGTATGTGTGTTCCTCACAAGTACTGTACTGTGCTGTACTGTACTGTACTGTACTGTAGAAGGAGTCTCCACTTAATGCTGTATGTGTGTTCCGCACAAGTACTGTACTGTACTGTACTGTACTGTACTGTACTGTAGAAGGAGTCTCCACTCAATGCTGTATGTGTGTTCCTCACAAGTACTCTACTGTACTGTAGAAGGAGTCTCCACTTAATACTGTATGTGTGTTCCTCACAAGTACTGTACTGTACTGTATGAGTCTCCACTTAATGCTGTATGTGTTCCTCACAAGTAGTGTACTGTACTGTACTGTACTGTACTGTAGAAAAATCTCCATTTAACCCTGCATGTGTGTTCCTCACATGTACTGTACTGTACTGTACTGTACTGTACTGTAGAAGAAGTCTCCACATAATGCTGTATGTGTGTGTGTTCCTCACAATTACTGTACTGTACTGTACTGTAGAAGGAGTCTCCACTTAATGCTGTATGTGCATTCCTCACAAGTACTGTACTGTGCTTTACTGTACTGTAGAAGGAATCTCCACTTAATGCTGTATGTGTGTTCCTCACAAGTTTTGTACTGTACTGTACTGTACTGTACTGAACTGCACTGCACTGTACTGTAGGGGGAGTCTCCACTTAATGCTGTATGTGTGTTCCTCACAAGTGCTGTACTGTACTGTACTGACTTGCACTGTACTGTAGTGTGCCATAGAAGGAGTCTCCACTTAATGCTGTATGTGTGTTCCCCACAAGTGCTGTACTGTACTGTACTGTACTGACCTGCACTGTACTGTAGTGTACTGTAGAAGGAATCTCCACTTAATGCTGTATGTGTGTTCCTCACAAGTACTGTACTGTACTGTACTGTACTGTAGAAAGAGTCTACATATAATGCTGTATGTGTGTTCCTCACAATAACTGTACTGTACTGTACTGTACTGTACTGTAGAAGGTGTCTCCACTTAATGCTGTATGTGTGTTCCTCACAAGTACTGTACTGTACTGTACTGTACTGCACTGTAGAAGGAGTCCCCAGTTAATGCTGTATGTGTGTTCCTCACAAGTACTGTGCAGTACAGTACTCTACTGTACTGTAGAAAGAGTCTCCACTTGATGCTGTATGTGTGTTCCTCAGAAGTTCTGTACTGTGCTGTACTGTACTGTAGAAGGAGTCTCCACTTGATGCTGTATGTGTGTTCCTCACAAGTTCTGTACTGTCCTGTACGGTACTGTAGAAGGAGTCTCCACTTAATGCTGTATGTGTGTTCCTCACATGTACTGTACTGTACTGTACTGTAGAAGGAGTCTCCACTTAATGCTGTATGTGTGTTCCTCACAAGTACTGTACTGTACTTAAGAGAGAGTCACCACTTTATGCTGTATGTGTGTTCCTCACAAGTACTGTACTGTACTGTACTGTACTGTACTGTACTATACTGTAGAAGAAGTCTCCACTTAATGCTGTATGTGTATGTGTTCCTCACAAGTACTATGCTGTACTGTACTGTAGAAAGCGTCTCCACTTGATGCTGTATGTGTGTTCCTTACAAGTTCTGTACTGTACTGTAGAAGGAGTTTCCACTTAATGCTGTATAAGTGTGTTCCTCACGTGTAATGTACTGTACTGTACTGTACTGTACTGTAGAAGGAGTCTCCACTTAATGATGTATGTGTGTTCCTCACAAGTACTGTACTGTACTGTAGAGGGAGTCACCACTTAATGCTGTATATGTGTTCCTCACAAGTACTGTACTGTACTGTACTGTACTATACTGTAGTAGAAGTCTCCACTTAATGCTGTATGTGTGTTCTTCACAAGTGCTGTGCTGTACTATACTGCAGAGGGAGTCTCCACTTAATGCTGTATGTGTGTTCCTTACATGTACTGTACATTAATGTACTATACGGTACTCTACTGTACTGTAGAAGGTTTCTCCACTTAATGCTGTTTGTGTCTTCCTCACAAGTACTGTACTGTGCTGCACTGTACAGTACTGTACTGTGCTGTACTCTAGAACGAATCTCCAGTTAATGCTGTATGTTTGGTCCTCACAAGAACTTTACTGTGCTGTACTGTACTGTATTGTACTGTACTGTAGAAGGAGTCTCCACTTAATGCCGTATGTGTGTTCCTCACAAGTACTGTACTGTGCTGTACTGTACTGTAATGTACTGAATTGCAGAAGGAGTCTCCACTTAATGCTGAATGTGTGTTCCTCACAAGTGCTGTACTGTACTGTACTGTATTGTACTGTAGAAGGGGTCTCCACTTAATGCTGTATGTGTGTTCCTCACAAGTGCTGTACTGTACTGTACTCTACTGCACTGTACTGTATTGAACTGTACTGTAGAAGGAGTCTCCATTTAATGTTGTATGTGTGTTCCTCACAAGTACTGTACTGTACCGTACTGTAGAAGGAGTCCCCACTTAATGTTGTATGTGTGTTCCTCTCAAGTACTGTGCAGTACTGTACTATACTGTACTCTACTGCACTGTAGAAGGACTCTCCAATTAATGCTGTATGTGTGTTCCTCACAATTACTGTAGTGTACGGTACTCTACTGTACTGTAGAAAGAGTCTCCACTTGATGCTGCATGTGTGTTCCTCACAAGTACTGTACTGTGCTGTACTGTACTGTAGAAGGAGTCTCCACTTAATGCTGTATGTGTGTTCCTCACAAGTACTGTAATGTACTGTAGAGGGAGTCACCACTTAATGCTGTATGTGTGTTCCTTACAAGTACTCTACAGTACTGAACTATACTGTACTCTACTGTACTATAGAAGGATTCTCCACGTAATGCTGTATGTGTTCTTCACATGTGCTGTACTGTACTTTACTGTACTGTAATGTACTGGATGGTACTGTAGAGGGAGTCTCCACTTAGTGCTGTATGTGTGTTCCTCACAAGTACTGTACT
This sequence comes from Homarus gammarus, assembly GCA_958450375.1. Lineage (NCBI taxonomy): Eukaryota > Metazoa > Arthropoda > Malacostraca > Decapoda > Nephropidae > Homarus > Homarus gammarus. Next base: position 24,033 of record CAUDMG010001620.1, on the reverse strand, counting down.
GTGCTGTACTGTACTGTAATGTACTGTATTGTAGAAGGAGTCTCCACTTAATGGTGAATGTGTGTTCCTCACAAGTACTGTACAGTGCTGTACTGTACTGTACTCTACTGTACTGTGCTGTACTGTACTGTACTGTACCGTACTGTACTGTAGAAGGAGTCTCCACTTAATGCTGTATGTGTGTTCCTCACAAGTACTGTACTGTACTGTACTGTACCGTACTGTAGAAGGAGTCCCCTTTTAATGCTGTATGTGTGTTCCTCACAAGTACTGTGCAGTACTCTACTATACTTAACTCTACTGTACTGTAGAAGGACTCTCCAATTCATGCTGTATGTGTGTTCCTCACAATTACTGTACTGTACTGTAGAAAGAGTCTCCACTTGATGCTGTATGTGTGTTCCTCACAAGTACTGTGCTGTGCTGTACTGTACTGTAGAAGGAGTCTCCACTTAATGCTGAATGTGTGTTCCTCACAAGTGCTGTACTGTACTGTACTGTATTGTACTGTAGAAGGAGTCTCCACTTAATCCTGTATGTGTGTTCCTCACAAGTACTGTACTGTACTGTACTGTACCGTACTGTAGAAGGAGTCCCCAGTTAATGCTGTGTGTGTGTTCCTCACAATTACTGTACTGTACTGTACCCTACTGTACTGTAGAAAGACTCTCCAATTCATGCTGTATGTGTGTTCCTCACAAGTACTGTACTGTACTATACTGTACTGTCCTATACTGTACTGTACTGTAGAAGGAGTCTCCACTTAATGCTGTATGTGTGTTCCTCACAAGTGGTGTACTGCACTCTACTGTAGAGGGAGTCTCCACTTAATGCTGTATGTGTGTTCCTTCCAAGTAATGTACAATACTGTACTATACAGTACTCTACTGTACTGTAGAAGGATTCTCCACTTAATGCTGTATGTGTGTTCCTCACAAGTTCTGTCCTGTCCTGTACTGTACTGTAGAAGGAGTCTCCACTTAATGCTGTATGTGTGTTCCTCACATGTACTGTACTGTACTGTAGAGAGAGTCACCACTTTATTCTGTATGTGTGTTCTTCACAAGTACTGTACTGTACTGTACTGTACTGTACTGCACTATACTGTAGAAGAAGTCTCCACTTAATGCTGTATGTATATGTGTTCCTCACAAGTACTATACTGTACTGTACTGTAGAAAGCGTCTCCACTTGATGCTGTATGTGTGTTTCTCACAAGTTCTGTACTGTGCTGTACTGTACTATACTGTAGTAGAAGTCTCCACTTAATGCTGTATATGTGTTCCTCACAAGTGCTGTGCTGTACTGTACTGCAGAGGGAGTCTCCACTTAATGCTGTTTGTGTGTTCCTTACATGTACTGTACATTAATGTACTATACGGTACTCTACTGTACTGTAGAAGGATTCTCGACTTAATGGTGAATGTGTGTTCCTCACAAGTACTGTGCAGTGCTGTACTGTACTGTACTCTACTGTACTGCACTGTATTGAACTGTACTGTAGAAGGAGTCTCCACTTAATGCTGTATGTGTGTTCCTCACAAGTGCTGTACTGTACTGTACTGTATTGTACTGTAGAAGGAGTCTCCACTTAATGCTGTATGTGTGTTCCTCACAAGTACTGTACTGTACCGTGCTGTAGAAGGAGTCCCCACTTAATGCTCTATGTGTGTTCCTCTCAAGTACTGTGCAGTACTGTACTATACTGTACTCTACTGTACTGTAGAAGGACTCTCCACTTAATGCTGTATGTGAGTTCCTCACAATTACTGTAGTGTACGGTACTCTACTGTACTGTAGAAAGAGTCTCCACTTGATGCTGTATGTGTGTTCCTCACAAGTACTGTACTGTGCTGTACTGTACTGTAGAAGGAGTCTCCACTTAATGCTGTATGTGTGTTCCTCACAAGAACTGTACTCTACTGTAGAGGGAGTCACCACTTAATGCTGTATGTGTGTTCCTTACAAGTACTCTACAGTACTGTACTATACTGTACTCTACTGTACTATAGAAGGATTCTCCACGTAATGCTGTATGTGTTCCTCACATGTGCTGTACTGTACTGTACTGTACTGTGCTGTGCGGTACTGTAGAGGGAGTCTCCACTTAATGCTGTATGTGTGTTCCTCACAAGTACTGTACTGTGCTGTACTGTACTGTAATGTACTGTATTGTAGAAGGAGTCTCCACTTAATGGTGAATGTGTGTTCCTCTCAAGTACTGTACAGTGCTGTACTGTACTGTACTCTACTGTACTGTACTGTATTGTACTGTACTGTACTGCACTGTACTGTAGAAGGAGTCACCACTTAATGCTGTATGTGTGTTCCTCACAAGTGTTGTACTGTACTGTACTGTATTGTACTGTAGAAGGAGTCTCCACTTAATCCTGTATGTGTGTTCCTCACAAGTACTGTACTGTACTGTACTGTACTGCACTGTACTGTAGAAGGAGTCCCCACTTAATGCTGTATGTGTGTTCCTCACAAGTACTGTGCAGTACTGTACTATACTTTGCTCTATTGTACTGTAGAAGGACTCTCCAATTCATGCTGTTTGTGTGTTCCTCACAATTACTGTCCTATATTGTTCTCTACTGTACTGTAGAAAGAGTCTGCACTTGATGCTGTATGTGTGTTCCTCACAAGTACTGTACTGTGCTGTATTGTACTGTAGAAGGAGTCTCCACTTAATGCTGTATGTGTGTTCCTCACAAGTACTGTACAGTACTGTACTATACTGTTCTCTACTGTACTGTAGAAGGATTCTCCACTTATTGCTGTATGTGTGTTCCTCACATGTACTGTACTGTACTCTAGAAGGGGTCTCCACGTAATGCTGCATATGTGCTTCTCACAAGTGCTATACTCTACTGTACTCTACTGTACTGTAGAGGGAGTCTCCACTTAATGCTGAATGTGTGTTCCTCACAAGTACTGTACTGTACTGTACTGTACTGTAGAAGGAGTCTCCACTTAATGCTGTATGTGTGTTCCACACAAGTACTGTACTATACTGTAGAGGGAGTCACCACTTAATGCTGTATGTGTGTTCCTTACAAGTACTGTACAGTACTGTACTATACTGTACTCTACTGTACTGTAGAAGGATTCTCCACTCAATGCTGTATGGGTGTTCCTCACATGTACTGTACTGTACTGTAGAAGGAATCTCCACATACTGCTGTATATGTGTTCCTCACAAGTGCTGTACTGTACTGTACTGTACTGTACTGTAGAGGGAGTCTCCACTTAATGCTGTATGTGTGTTCCTCACAAGTACTGTACCGTACTGTACTGTACTGTACTGTAGAAGAAGTCTCCACTTAATGCTGTATGTGTATGTGTTCCTCACAAGTACTGTACTGTACTATACTGTACTGTACTATACTGTACTGTACTATGCTGTACTGTACTGTAGAAGGAGTCTCCACTTAATGCTGTATGTGTGTTCCTCACAAGTGGTGTACTGTACTCTACTGTAGAGGGAGTCTCCACTTAATGCTGTATGTGTGTTCTTCACAATTACTGTACTGTACTGTAGAAGGAGTCTCCACTTAATGCTGTATGTGTGTTTCTCACAAGTACTGTACTGTACTGTACTGTACTGTACTATAGAAGGCGTCTCCACTTAATGCTATATGTGTGTTCTTCACAAGTACTGTACCGTACTGTAATCTACTGTAAAATGAGTCTTCATTTAATGCTGCATGTGTGTTCCACACAAGGACTGTACTGTACTGTACTGTATTGTACTGTAGAAAAAGTCTCTGGCCACATGAATTCCATGTAAAAGTAACCCCAATAGTGAAATTTTGAAAGTCCTCAAAACTTTTTGTTTTAAATGCTTTTTTAATTACCAAACCCTGTTCTGTCATATCTGCATATAAATTATACTTTGAAATGCAATTCCTGCTGAAAATTGCTGACTATCAAGAATCACAGGTTTTTAAGGTGTACATTTTCCCCTAAAACAAGTGTTAAAAGTTGTGTGATTACGTAACAGATCATTTACCTTGATAATTTCAGTGGACTTTTTGAGATATTATCAAGCCAAAACAGGCTTTGCTAAGACTAGAATAAATTCTTTCAGGAAAGTGTGTACTGCAAGGGACAAAAATGGATAGTAATCAGAAATTTTAATTTCTTCCTCTAAAATTGCCTCTGATGTGTGATTACGTAACGCTGGAATTCATGTCTTGAACTTAATCCTACATGTGTGTTCCTCACAAGTACTGTACTGTACTGTAGTGTAGTGTACTGTACTGTACTGTACTGTACTGTAGAAGAAGTCTCCACATAACGCTGTATGTGTGTGTGATCCTCTCAAGTACTGTACTGTACTGTACTGTACTGTACTGTACTGTACTGTAATGTAGAAGGAGTCTCCACTTAATACTGTATGTGTGTTCTTCACAAGTACTGTACTGTGCTGTACTGTACTGTACCCTACTCTAGAAGGAATCTCCACTTAATGCTGTATGTTTGGTCCTCACAAGTACTGTACTGTGCTGTACTGTACTGTAATGTACTGTATTGTAGAAGGAGTCTCCACATTATGGTGAATGTTTCTTCCTCACAATTGCTATACTGTAATGTACTCTACTGTACTGTACTGTACTATACTGTACTGTAGAAGGAGTCTCCACTTAATGCTGTATGTGTGTTCCTCACAAGTACTGTACTGTAATGTACTATACTGTACTGTACTGTACTGTACTGTAGAAGGAGTCTCCACTTAATGCTGTGTGTGTGTTCCTCACAAGTACAGTACTGTACTGTAGAAGGAGTCTCTACTTCATGCTGTATGTGTGTTACTCACAAGTACTGTACTGTACGGTACTGTACTGTAGAAGAATTCTCCACTTAATGCTGTATGTGTGTTCCTCACAATTACTGTACTGTACTGTAGAAGGAGTCTCCACTTAATGCTGTATGTGTGTTTCTCACAAGTACTGTACTGTACTGTACTGTACTGTACTATAGAAGGCGTCTCCACTTAATGCTATATGTGTGTGTTCTTCACAAGTACTGTACCGTACTGTACTCTACTGTAAAATGAGTCTCCATTTAATGCTGCATGTGTGTTCCACACAAGTACTGTACTGTACTGTACTGTATTGTACTGTAGAAAAAGTCTCCACTTAATTCTACATGTGTGTTCCTCACAAGTACTGTACTGTACTGTACTGTAGTGTACTGTACTGTACTGTACTGAACTGTAGAAGAAGTCTCCACATAACGCTGTATGTGTGTGTGATCCTCTCAAGTACTGTACTGTACTGTACTGTAGAAGGAGTCTACACTTAAAGCTCTATGTGTGTTCCTCACAAGTACTGTACTGTGCTGTACTGTACTGTAGAAGGAGTCTCCACTTAATGCTGTATGTGTGTTCCTCACAAGTGCTGTACTGTACTGTACTGTACTCTACTCTACTGCACTGCACTGTACTGTAGGGGGAGTCTCCACTTAATGCTGTATGTGTGTTCCTCACAAGTACTGTACTGTGCTGTACTCTACTGTAATGTACTGTACTGTACTCTAGAAGGAATCTCCACTTAATGCTGTATGTTTGGTCCTCACAAGTACTATACTGTGCTGTACTGTACTGTAATGTACTGTATTGTAGAAGGAGTCTCCACTTAATGGTGAATGTGTGTTCCTCACAAGTACTGTACAGTGCTGTACTGTACTGTACTGTACTGTACTGTACTGTACTGTACTGTACTGTAGAAGGAGTCTCCACTTAATGCTGTATGTGTGTTCCTCACAAGTGCTATACTGTACTGTACTGTATTGTACCGTAGAAGGAGTCTCAACTTAATGCTGTATGTGTGTTCCTCACAAGTACTGTACTGAACTGTACTGTACCGTACTGTAGAAGGAGTCCCCACAAGTACTGTGCAGTACTGTACTATACTGTACTCTACTGTACTGTAGAAGGACTCTCCACTTAATGCTGTATGTGTGTTCCTCACAATTACTGTAATGTACTGTACTCTACTGTACTGTAGAAAGAGTCTCCACTTGATGCTGTATGTGCGTTCCTCACAAGTACTGTACTGTACTGTACTGTACTGTACAGTAGAGGGAGTCTCCACTTAATGCTGTATGTGTGTTCCTCACAAGTACTGTACTGTACTGTACTGTACTGTACAGTAGAGGGAGTCTCCACTTAATGCTGTATGTGTGTTCCTCACAAGTGCTATACTGTACTGTACTGTATTGTACCGTAGAAGGAGTCTCAACTTAATGCTATATGTGTGTTCCTCACAAGTACTGTACTGTACTGTACTGTACTGTACTGTAGAGGGAGTCTCCACTTAATGCTGTATGTGTGTTCCTCACAAGTACTGTACTGTACTGTACTGTACTGTACTGTAGAAGAAGTCTCCACTTAATGTTGTATGTGTATGTGTTCCTCACAAGAACTGTACTGTGCTATACTGTACTGTACTATACTGTACTGTACTGTAGAAGGAGTCTCCACTTAATGCTGTATGTGTGTTCCTCACAAGTGCTATACTGTACTGTACTGTATTGTATCGTAGAAGGAGTCTCAACTTAATGCTGTATGTGTGTTCCTCACAAGTACTGTACTGGACTGTACTGTACCGTACTGTAGAAGGAGTCCCCACAAGTACTGTGCAGTACTGTACTATACTGTACTCTACTGTACTGTAGAAGGACTCTCCACTTAATGCTGTATGTGTGTTCCTCACAATTACTGTAATGTACTGTAGTCTACTGTACTGTAGAAAGAGTCTCCACTTGATGCTGTATGTGTGTTCCTCACAAGTTCTGTACTGTGCTGTACTGTACTGTAGAAGGAGTTTCCAGTTGATGCTGTATGTGTATTCCTCACAAGTTCTGTACTGTCCTGTACTGTACTGTAGAAGGAGTCTCCACTTAATGCTGTACGTGTGTTCCTCACATGTACTGTACTGTACTGTACTGTAGAAGGAGTCTCCACTTAATGCTATATGTGTGTTCCTCACAAGTACTGTACTGTACTGTAGAGAGAGTCACCACTTTATGCTTTATGTGTGTTCCTCACAAGTACTGTACTGTACTGTAGAAAGCGTCTCCACTTGATGCTGTATGTGTGTTCCTCACAAGTTCTGTACTGTGCTGTACTGTACTGTAGAAGGAGTCTCCACTTAATGCTGTATAAGTTTGTTCCTCACATGTACTGTACTGTACTGTACTGTACTGTACTGTAGAAGGAGTCTCCACTTAATGCTGTATGTGTGTTCCACACAAGTACTGTACTGTACTGTAGAGGGAGTCACCACTTAATGCTGTAAGTGTGTTCCTCACAAGTACTGTACTGTACTGTACTGTACTACACTGTAGTTGACGTCTCCACTTAATGCTGCATGTGTGTTCCTCACAAGTGCTGTGCTGTACTGTACTGCAGAGGAAGTCTCCACTTAATGCTGTATGTGTATTCCTTTCATGTACTGTACATTAATGTACTATACGGTACTCTACTGTACTGTAGAAGGATTCTCCACTTAATGCTGTATGTGTCTTCCTCACAAGTACTGTACTGTGCTGTACTGTACTGTACTGTACTGTACTGTACTCTAGAAGGAATCTCCACTTAATGCTGTATGTTTGGTCCTAACAAGTACTTTACTGTGCTGTACTGTACAGTATTGTACTGTACTGTAGAAGGAGTCTCCACTTAATGCTGTATGTGTGTTCCTCACAAGTCCTGTACTGTGCTGTACTGTACTGTAATGTACTGTATTGTAGAAGGAGTCTCCACTTAATGGTGAATGTGTGTTCCTCACAAGTATTGTGCAATGCTGTACTCTACTGTACTCTACTGTACTGTACTGTTTAGAACTGTACTGTAGAAGGAGTCTCCACTTAATGCTGTATGTGTGTTCCTCACAAGTACTGTACTGTACCGTACTGTAGAAAGAGTACCCACTTAGTGCTGTATGTGTGTTCCTCTCAAGTACTGTGCAGTACTGTACTATACTGTACTCTACTGTACTGTAGAAGGACTCTCCACTTAATGCTGTATGTGTGTTCCTCACAATTACTGTAGTGTACGGTACTCTACTGTACTATAGAAAGAGTCTCCACTTGATGCTGTATGTGTGTTCCTCACAAGTACTGTACTGTACTGTACTGTACTGTAGAAGGAGTCTCCACTTAATGCTGTATGTGTGTTCCTCACAAGTACTGTACTGTACTGTAGAGGGAGTCACCACTTAATGCTGTATGTGTGTTCCTTACAAGTACTGTACAGTACTGTACTATACTGTACTCTACTGCACTGTAGAAGGATTCTCCACTTAATGCTGTATGTGTGTTCCTCGCATGTACTGTACTGTACTGTAGAAGGAGTCTCCACGTAATGCTGTATATGTGTTCTTAACAAGTGCTGTACTGTACTGTACTGTACTGTAGAGGGAGTCTCCACTTAATGCTGTATGTGTGTTCCTCACAAGTACTGTACTGTACTGTACTGTACTGTAGAAGAAGTCTCCACTTAATGCTGTATGTGAATGTGTTCCTAACAAGTACTGTACTGTACAATACTGTACTGTACTAAACTGTACTGTACTGTAGAAGGAGTCTCCACTTAATGCTGTATGTTTGTTCCTCACAAGTGGTGTACTGTACTCTACTGTAGAGGGAGTCTCCACTTAATGCTGTATGTGTGTTTCCTTCCAAGTAATGAACAATACTGTACTATACGGTACTCTACTGTACTGTAGAATAATTCTCCACTTAATGCTGTATGTGTGTTCCTCACAAGTACTGTACTGTACTGTACTCTACTGTACTGTAGAAAGAGTCACCACTTGATGCTGCATGTGTGTTCCTCACAAGTACTGTACTGTGCTGTACTGTACTGTAGAAGGAGTCTCCACTTAATGCTGTATGTGTGTTCCTCACAAGTACTGTACTGTGCTGCACTCTACTGTAATGTACTGTACTGTACTCTAGAAGGAATCTCCAATTAATGATGTATGTTTGGTCCTCACAAGTACTGTACTGTGCTGTACTGTACTGTAATATACTGTATTGTAGAAGGAGTCTCCACTTAATGGTGAATGTGTGTTCCTCACAATTACTGTACAGTGCTGTTCTGTACTGTACTCTAATGTACTGTACTGTACTGTACTGTACTGTAGAAGGAGTCTCCACGTAATGCTGTATATGTGTTCCTCACAAGTGCTGTACTGTACTGTACTGTACTGTACTGTACTGTACTCTACTGCAGAGGGAGTCTCCACTTAATGCTGTATGTGTGTTCCTAACAAGTACTGTACTGTACTGTAGAAAAAGTCTCCACTTAATGCTGTATGTGTATGTGTTCCTCACAAGTACTGTACTGTACTATACTGTACTGTACTGTAGAAGGATTCTCCACTTAATGCTGTATGTGTGTTCCTCACAAGTGCTGTACTGTACTCTACTGTGGAGGGAGTCTCCACTTAATGCTGTATGTGTGTTCCTTCCAAGTAATGTACAATAATGTACTATTCGGTACTCTACTGTACTGTAGAAGGATTCTCCACTTAATGCTGTATGTGTGTTCCTCACAAGTAATGTACTGTACTGTACTGTACTGTACTGTTGAAGAAGTCTCCACTTAATGCTGTATGTGTATGTGTTCCTCACAAGTACTGTACTGTACTATACTGTACTGTACTATACTGTACTGTACTGTAGAAGGAGTCTCCACTTAATGCTGTTAGTGTGTTCCTCACAAATGGTGTACTGTACTCTACTGTAGAGGGAGTCTCCACTTAATGCTGTGTGTGTGTGTTCCTCACAAGTACAGTACTGTACTGTAGAAGGAGTCTCCACTTAATGCTGTATGTGTGTTACCCACAAGTACTGTACTGTACGGTACTGTACTTTAGAAGAATTCTCCACTTAATGCTGTATGTGTGTTCCTCACAATTACTGTACTGTACTGTAGAAGAAGTCTCCACTTAATGCTATATGTGTGTTTCTCACAAGTACTGTACTGTACTGTACTGTACTGTTCTATAGAAGGCGTCTCCACTTAATGCTATATGTGTGTTCTTCACAAGTACTGTACCGTACTGTACTCTTCTGTAAAAAGAGTCTCCATTTAATGCTACATGTGTGTTCCACACAAGTACTGTACTGTACTGTACTGTACTGTACTGTAGAAGAAGTCTCCACATAACGCTGTATGTGTGTGTGTGATCCTCTCAAGTACTGTACTGTACTGTACTATAGAAGGAGTCTCCACTTAATGATGTATGTATGTTCCTCACAAGTGCTTTACTGTACTGTACTGTACTGTACTCGACTGCACTGCACTGTACTGTAGGGGGAGTCTCCACTTAATGCTGTATGTGTGTTCCTCACAAGTACTGTACTGTGCTGTACTGTACTGTACTGTACTGTACTGTACTCTAGAAGGAATCTCCACTTAATGCTGCATGTTTGGTCCTCACAAGTACTGTACTGTGCTGTACTGTACTGCAATGTACTGTATTGAAGAATGAGTCTCCACTTAAAGGTGAATGTGTGTTCCTCACAAGTACTGTACAGTGCTGTACTGTACTGTACTCTACTGTACTGTGCTGTACTGTACTGTACTGTAGAAGGAGTCTCCACTTAATGCTGTATGTGTGTTCCTCACAAGTACTGTAACGTGCTGTACTGTACTGTAGAAGGAGTCTCCACTTAATACTCTATGTGTGTTCCTCACAAGTACAGTACTGTACTGTAGAAGGAGTCTCCACTTAATGCTGTATGAGTGTTTCTCACAAGAACAGTACTGTACTGTAGATGGGGTCTCCACCTAATGCTGTATGTGTGTTCCTCACAAGTACTGTACTGTACGGTACTGTACTGTAGAAGAAGTCTCCACTTAATACTGTCTGTGTGTTCCTCACAAATACTGTACTGCACTGTAGAAGGAGTCTCCACTTAATGCTCTATGTGTGTTTCTCACAAGTACTGTACTATAATATACTGTACTGTACTATAGAAGGCGTCTCCACTTAATGCTATATGTGTGTTCTTCACAAATACTGTACCGTACTGTACTGTACTGTAAAATGAGTCTCCATTTAATGCTGCATGTGTGTTCCACCCAAGTACTGTGCTGTACTATACTGTACTGTACTGTACTGTACTGTACTGTAGAAAAAGTCTCCACTTAATCCTGCATGTGTGTTCCTCACAAGTACTGTACTGTACTGTACTGTACTGTACTGTACTGTAAGTTACAGTAGAAGAAGTCTCCACATAACGCTGTATGTGTGTGTGTTCCTCTCAAGTACTGTACTGTACTGTACTGTAGAAGGAGTCTCCACTTAATGCTGTATGTGTGTTCCTCACAAGTACTGTACTGTGCTGTACTGTACTGTAGAAGGAGTTTCCACTTAATGCTGTATGTGTGTTCCTCACAAGTGCTGTACTGTACTCTACTGTACTGTACTCTACTGCACTGCACTGTACTGTAGGGGGAGTCTCCACTTAATGCTGTATGTGTGTTCCTCACAAGTGATGTACTGTACTGCACTGACCTGCACTGTACTGTAGTGTACTGTAGAAGGAGTCTCCACTTAATGCTGTATGTGTGTTCCTCACAAGTACTGAACTGTACTGTACTGTACTGTACTGTAGAACGAGTCTCCACTTAATGCTGTATGTGTGTTCCCCACAAGTGCTGTACTGTACTGTACTGCATTGAACTGTACTGTACTGTACTGTACTATACTGTAGAAGGAGTCTCCACTTAATGCTGTATGTGTGTTCCTCACAAGTACTGTACTGTAATGTACTGTACTGTACTGTATAAGGAGTCCCCAGTTAACGCTGTTTGTGTGTTCCTCACAAGTACAGTGCAGTACAGTACTCTACTGTACTGTAGAAAGAGTCTCCACTTGATGCTGTATGTGTGTTCCTCACAAGTTCTGTACTGTGCTGTACTGTACTGTAGAAGGAATCTCCAGTTGATGCTGTATGTGTGTTCTTCACAAGTTCTGTACTGTCCTGTACTGTACTGTAGAAGGAGTCTCCATTTAATGCTGTATGTGTGTTCCTCACATGTACTGTACTATACTGTACTGTACTGTAGAAGGAGTCTCCACTTAATGCTGTATGTGTGTTCCTCACAAGTGCGATATTGTACTGTACTGTATTGTACCATAGAAGGAGTCTCAACTTAATGCTGTATGTGTGTTCCTCACAAGTACTGTACTGGACTGTACTCTACTGTACTGTAGAAAGAGTCTCCACTTGATGCTGTATGTGTGTTCCTCACAAGTACTGTACTGTGCTGTACTGTACTGTAGAAGGAGTCTCCACTTAATACTGTATGTGTGTTCCTTACAAGTACTGTACAGTACTGTACTATAATGTACTCTACTGTACTGTAGAAGGATTCTCCACTTAATGCAGTATGTGTGTTCCTCACATGTACTGTACTGTACTGTAGAAGGAGTCTCCACGTAATGCTGTATATGTGTTCCTCACAAGTGCTGTACTGTACTGTACTGTACTGTACTGTACTGTCCAGTACTGTACTGTAGTGTAGAGGGAGTCTCCACTTAATGCTGTATGTGTGTTCCTCACAAGTACTGTACTGTACTATACTGTACTGTACTGTAGCAGGATTCTCCACTTAATACTGTATGTGTGTTCCTCACAAGTGCTGTACTGTACTCTACTGTGGAGGGAGTCTCCACTTAATGCTGTATGTGTGTTCCTCACAAGTACTGTACTGTACTATACTGTACTGTACTGTAGCAGGATTCTCCACTTAATACTGTATGTGTGTTCCTCACAAGTGCTGTACTGTACTCTACTGTGGAGGGAGTCTCCACTTAATGCTGTATGTGTGTTCCTTCCAAGTAATGTACAATAATGTACTATAGGTACTCTACTGTACTGTAGAAGGATTCTCCACTTAATGCTGTATGTGTGTTCCTCACAAGTACTGTACTGTACTGTAGAAGGAGTCTCCACATAATGCTGTATATGTGTTCCTCACGAGTGCTGTACTGTGCTGTACTGTACTGTACTGTAGAGGGAGTCTCCACTTAATGCTGTAGTGTGTTCCTCAAAAGTACTGTACTGTACTGTAGAAGAAGTCTCCACTTAATGCTGTATGAGTATGTGTTCCTCACAAGTACTGTGCTGTACTATACTGTACTGTACTGTAGAAGGATTCTCCACTCAATGCTGTATGTGTGTTCCTCACAAGTGCTGTACTGTACTCTACTGTACTGTACTGTAGAAGTATTCTCCACTTAATGCTGTATGTGTGTTCCTTCCAAGTAATGTACAATAATGTACTATACGGTACTCTACTGCACTGTAGAAGGATTCTCCACTTAATGCTGTATGTGTGTTCCTCACAAGTACTGTACTGTTCTGTACTGTGCTGTAATGTACTGTACTGTACTGTAGAAGGAGTCTCCACTTAATGCTGTATGTGTGTTCCTCACAAGTACTGTACTGTAATGTACTGTACTGTACTGTACTGTACTGTAGAAGGAGTTTCCACTTAATGCTGTGTGTGTGTTCCTCAAAAGTATAGTACTGTACTGTAGAAGGAGTCTCCACTTAATGCTGTATGTGTGTTCCTCACAAGTACTGTACTAAACTGTGGAAGGAGTCTCCACTTAATGCTGTGTGTGTGTTCCTCACAAGTACAGTACTGTACTGTAGAAGGAGTCTCCACTTAATGCTGTATGTGTGTTCCTCACAAGTACGGTACTGTACGGTACTGTACTGTAGAAGAATTGTCCACTTAATGCTGTGTGTGTTGTTCCTCACAAGTACAGTACTGTACTGTAGATGGAGTCTCCACTTAATGCTGTATGTGTGTTCCTCACAAGTACTGTACTGTACGGTACTGTACTGTAGAAGACGTCTCCACTTAATGCTGTCTGTGTGTTCCTCACAAGTACTGTACTGTACTGTAGAAGGAGTCTCCACTTAATGCTGTATGTGTGTTTCTCACAAGTACTGTACGGTACTATACTGTACTGTACTATGGAAGGCGTCTCCACTTAATGCTATATGTGTGTTCTTCACAAATACTGTACCGTACTGTACTGTACTGTAAAATGAGTCTCCATTTAATGCTGCATGTGTGTTCCACACAAGTACTGTACTGTACTATACTGTACTGTACTGTACTGTACTGTACTGTAGAAAAACTCTCCACTTAATCCTGCATGTGTGTTCCTCACAAGTACTGTACTGTACTGTACTGTACTGTACTGTACTGTACAGTAGAAGAAGTCTCCACATAACGCTGTATGTGTGTGTGTTCCTCTCAAGTACTCTACTGTACTGTACTGTAGAAGGAGTCTCCACTCAATGCTGTATGTGTGTTCCTCACAAGTACTGTACTGTGCTGTACTGTACTGTAGAAGGAGTCTCCACTTAATGCTGTATGTGTGTTCCTCACAAGTGCTGTACTGTACTCTACTGTACTGTACTCTACTGCACTGCACTGTACTGTAGGGGGAGTCTCCACTTAATGCTGTATGTGTGTTCCTCACAAGTGATGTACTGTACTGCACTGACCTGCACTGTACTGTAGTGTACTGTAGAAGGAGTCTCCACTTAATGCTGTATGTGTGTTCCTCACAAGTACTGAACTGTACTGTACTGTACTGTACTGTAGAACGAGTCTCCACTTAATGCTGTATGTGTGTTCCCCACAAGTGCTGTACTGTACTGTACTGCATTGAACTGTACTGTACTGTACTGTACTATACTGTAGAAGGAGTCTCCACTTAATGCTGTATGTGTGTTCCTCACAAGTACTGTACTGTAATGTACTGTACTGTACTGTATAAGGAGTCCCCAGTTAACGCTGTTTGTGTGTTCCTCACAAGTACAGTGCAGTACAGTACTCTACTGTACTGTAGAAAGAGTCTCCACTTGATGCTGTATGTGTGTTCCTCACAAGTTCTGTACTGTGCTGTACTGTACTGTAGAAGGAATCTCCAGTTGATGCTGTATGTGTGTTCTTCACAAGTTCTGTACTGTCCTGTACTGTACTGTAGAAGGAGTCTCCATTTAATGCTGTATGTGTGTTCCTCACATGTACTGTACTATACTGTACTGTACTGTAGAAGGAGTCTCCACTTAATGCTGTATGTGTGTTCCTCACAAGTGCGATATTGTACTGTACTGTATTGTACCATAGAAGGAGTCTCAACTTAATGCTGTATGTGTGTTCCTCACAAGTACTGTACTGGACTGTACTCTACTGTACTGTAGAAAGAGTCTCCACTTGATGCTGTATGTGTGTTCCTCACAAGTACTGTACTGTGCTGTACTGTACTGTAGAAGGAGTCTCCACTTAATACTGTATGTGTGTTCCTTACAAGTACTGTACAGTACTGTACTATAATGTACTCTACTGTACTGTAGAAGGATTCTCCACTTAATGCAGTATGTGTGTTCCTCACATGTACTGTACTGTACTGTAGAAGGAGTCTCCACGTAATGCTGTATATGTGTTCCTCACAAGTGCTGTACTGTACTGTACTGTACTGTACTGTACTGTCCAGTACTGTACTGTAGTGTAGAGGGAGTCTCCACTTAATGCTGTATGTGTGTTCCTCACAAGTACTGTACTGTACTATACTGTACTGTACTGTAGCAGGATTCTCCACTTAATACTGTATGTGTGTTCCTCACAAGTGCTGTACTGTACTCTACTGTGGAGGGAGTCTCCACTTAATGCTGTATGTGTGTTCCTCACAAGTACTGTACTGTACTATACTGTACTGTACTGTAGCAGGATTCTCCACTTAATACTGTATGTGTGTTCCTCACAAGTGCTGTACTGTACTCTACTGTGGAGGGAGTCTCCACTTAATGCTGTATGTGTGTTCCTTCCAAGTAATGTACAATAATGTACTATAGGTACTCTACTGTACTGTAGAAGGATTCTCCACTTAATGCTGTATGTGTGTTCCTCACAAGTACTGTACTGTACTGTAGAAGGAGTCTCCACATAATGCTGTATATGTGTTCCTCACGAGTGCTGTACTGTGCTGTACTGTACTGTACTGTAGAGGGAGTCTCCACTTAATGCTGTAGTGTGTTCCTCAAAAGTACTGTACTGTACTGTAGAAGAAGTCTCCACTTAATGCTGTATGAGTATGTGTTCCTCACAAGTACTGTGCTGTACTATACTGTACTGTACTGTAGAAGGATTCTCCACTCAATGCTGTATGTGTGTTCCTCACAAGTGCTGTACTGTACTCTACTGTACTGTACTGTAGAAGTATTCTCCACTTAATGCTGTATGTGTGTTCCTTCCAAGTAATGTACAATAATGTACTATACGGTACTCTACTGCACTGTAGAAGGATTCTCCACTTAATGCTGTATGTGTGTTCCTCACAAGTACTGTACTGTTCTGTACTGTGCTGTAATGTACTGTACTGTACTGTAGAAGGAGTCTCCACTTAATGCTGTATGTGTGTTCCTCACAAGTACTGTACTGTAATGTACTGTACTGTACTGTACTGTACTGTAGAAGGAGTTTCCACTTAATGCTGTGTGTGTGTTCCTCAAAAGTATAGTACTGTACTGTAGAAGGAGTCTCCACTTAATGCTGTATGTGTGTTCCTCACAAGTACTGTACTAAACTGTGGAAGGAGTCTCCACTTAATGCTGTGTGTGTGTTCCTCACAAGTACAGTACTGTACTGTAGAAGGAGTCTCCACTTAATGCTGTATGTGTGTTCCTCACAAGTACGGTACTGTACGGTACTGTACTGTAGAAGAATTGTCCACTTAATGCTGTGTGTGTTGTTCCTCACAAGTACAGTACTGTACTGTAGATGGAGTCTCCACTTAATGCTGTATGTGTGTTCCTCACAAGTACTGTACTGTCCGGTACTGTACTGTAGAAGACGTCTCCACTTAATGCTGTCTGTGTGTTCCTCACAAGTACTGTACTGTACTGTAGAAGGAGTCTCCACTTAATGCTGTATGTGTGTTTCTCACAAGTACTGTACGGTACTATACTGTACTGTACTATGGAAGGCGTCTCCACTTAATGCTATATGTGTGTTCTTCACAAATACTGTACCGTACTGTACTGTACTGTAAAATGAGTCTCCATTTAATGCTGCATGTGTGTTCCACACAAGTACTGTACTGTACTATACTGTACTGTACTGTACTGTACTGTACTGTAGAAAAACTCTCCACTTAATCCTGCATGTGTGTTCCTCACAAGTACTGTACTGTACTGTACTGTACTGTACTGTACTGTACAGTAGAAGAAGTCTCCACATAACGCTGTATGTGTGTGTGTTCCTCTCAAGTACTCTACTGTACTGTACTGTAGAAGGAGTCTCCACTCAATGCTGTATGTGTGTTCCTCACAAGTACTGTACTGTGCTGTACTGTACTGTAGAAGGAGTCTCCACTTAATGCTGTATGTGTGTTCCTCACAAGTGCTGTACTGTACTCTACTGTACTGTACTCTACTGCACTGCACTGTACTGTAGGGGGAGTCTCCACTTAATGCTGTATGTGTGTTCCTCACAAGTGATGTACTGTACTGCACTGACCTGCACTGTACTGTAGTGTACTGTAGAAGGAGTCTCCACTTAATGCTGTATGTGTGTTCCTCACAAGTACTGAACTGTACTGTACTGTACTGTACTGTAGAACGAGTCTCCACTTAATGCTGTATGTGTGTTCCCCACAAGAGCTGTACTGTACTGTACTGCATTGAACTGTACTGTACTGTACTGTACTATACTGTAGAAGGAGTCTCCACTTAATGCTGTATGTGTGTTCCTCACAAGTACTGTACTGTAATGTACTGTACTGTACTGTATAAGGAGTCCCCAGTTAACGCTGTTTGTGTGTTCCTCACAAGTACAGTGCAGTACAGTACTCTACTGTACTGTAGAAAGAGTCTCCACTTGATGCTGTATGTGTGTTCCTCACAAGTACTGTACTGTGCTGTACTGTACTGTAGAAGGAATCTCCAGTTGATGCTGTATGTGTGTTCTTCACAAGTTCTGTACTGTACTGTACTGTACTGTAGAAGGAGTCTCCACTTAATGCTGTATGTGTGTTCCTCACATGTACTGTACTATACTGTACTGTACTGTAGAAGGAGTCTCCACTTAATGCTGTATGTGTGTTCCTCACAAGTGCGATATGTACTGTACTGTATTGTACCATAGAAGGAGTCTCAACTTAATGCTGTATGTGTGTTCCTCACAAGTACTGTACTGGACTGTACTCTACTGTACTGTAGAAAGAGTCTCCACTTGATGCTGTATGTGTGTTCCTCACAAGTACTGTACTGTGCTGTACTGTACTGTAGAAGGAGTCTCCACTTAATACTGTATGTGTGTTCCTTACAAGTACTGTACAGTACTGTACTATAATGTACTCTACTGTACTGTAGAAGGATTCTCCACTTAATGCAGTATGTGTGTTCCTCACATGTACTGTACTGTACTGTAGAAAGGAGTCTCCACGTAATGCTGTATATGTGTTCCTCACAAGTGCTGTACTGTACTGTACTGTACTGTACTGTACTGTCCAGTACTGTACTGTAGTGTAGAGGGAGTCTCCACTTAATGCTGTATGTGTGTTCCTCACAAGTACTGTACTGTACTATACTGTACTGTACTGTAGCAGGATTCTCCACTTAATACTGTATGTGTGTTCCTCACAAGTGCTGTACTGTAACTCTTACTGTGGAGGGAGTCTCCACTTAATGCTGTATGTGTGTTCCTCACAAGTACTGTACTGTACTATACTGTACTGTACTGTAGCAGGATTCTCCACTTAATACTGTATGTGTGTTCCTCACAAGTGCTGTACTGTACTCTACTGTGGAGGGAGTCTCCACTTAATGCTGTATGTGTGTTCCTTCCAAGTAAGGTACAATACTGTACTATAGGTACTTACTGTACTGTAGAAGGATTCTCCACTTAATGCTGTATGTGTGTTCCTCACAAGTACTGTACTGTACTGTAGAAGGAGTCTCCACATAATGCTGTATATGTGTTCCTCACGAGTGCTGTACTGTGCTGTACTGTACTGTACTGTAGAGGGAGTCTCCACTTAATGCTGTAGTGTGTTCCTCAAAAGTACTGTACTGTACTGTAGAAGAAGTCTCCACTTAATGCTGTATGAGTATGTGTTCCTCACAAGTACTGTGCTGTACTATACTGTACTGTACTGTAGAAGGATTCTCCACTCAATGCTGTATGTGTGTTCCTCACAAGTGCTGTACTGTACTCTACTGTACTGTACTGTAGAAGTATTCTCCACTTAATGCTGTATGTGTGTTCCTTCCAAGTAATGTACAATAAGTACTATACGGTACTCTACTGCACTGTAGAAGGATTCTCCACTTAATGCTGTATGTGTGTTCCTCACAAGTACTGTACTGTTCTGTACTGTGCTGTACTGTACTGTACTGTACTGTAGAAGGAGTCTCCACTTAATGCTGTATGTGTGTTCCTCACAAGTACTGTACTGTAATGTACTGTACTGTACTGTACTGTACTGTAGAAGGAGTTTCCACTTAATGCTGTGTGTGTGTTCCTCAAAAGTACAGTACTGTACTGTAGAAGGAGTCTCCACTTAATGCTGTATGTGTGTTCCTCACAAGTACTGTACTAAACTGTGGAAGGAGTCTCCACTTAATGCTGTGTGTGTGTTCCTCACAAGTACAGTACTGTACTGTAGAAGGAGTCTCCACTTAATGCTGTATGTGTGTTCCTCACAAGTACGGTACTGTACGGTACTGTACTGTAGAAGAATTGTCCACTTAATGCTGTGTGTGTTGTTCCTCACAATTACTGTATTGTACTGTAGAAGGAGTCTCCACTTAATGCTGTGTGTGTGTTCCTCAAAAGTACAGTACTGTACTGTAGATGGAGTCTCCACTTAATGCTGTATGTGTGTTCCTCACAAGTACTGTACTGTACGGTACTGTACTGTAGAAGACGTCTCCACTTAATGCTGTCTGTGTGTTCCTCACAAGTACTGTACTGTACTGTAGAAGGAGTCTCCACTTAATGCTGTATGTGTGTTTCTCACAAGTACTGTACGGTACTATACTGTACTGTACTATGGAAGGCGTCTCCACTTAATGCTATATGTGTGTTCTTCACAAATACTGTACCGTACTGTACTGTACTGTAAAATGAGTCTCCATTTAATGCTGCATGTGTGTTCCACACAAGTACTGTACTGTACTATACTGTACTGTACTGTACTGTACTGTACTGTAGAAAAACTCTCCACTTAATCCTGCATGTGTGTTCCTCACAAGTACTGTACTGTACTGTACTGTACTGTACTGTACTGTACAGTAGAAGAAGTCTCCACATAACGCTGTATGTGTGTGTGTTCCTCTCAAGTACTCTACTGTACTGTACTGTAGAAGGAGTCTCCACTCAATGCTGTATGTGTGTTCCTCACAAGTACTGTACTGTGCTGTACTGTACTGTAGAAGGAGTCTCCACTTAATGCTGTATGTGTGTTCCTCACAAGTGCTGTACTGTACTCTACTGTACTGTACTCTACTGCACTGCACTGTACTGTAGGGGGAGTCTCCACTTAATGCTGTATGTGTGTTCCTCACAAGTGCTGTACTGTACTGTACTGACCTGCACTGTACTGTAGTGTACTGTAGAAGGAGTCTCCACTTAATGCTGTATGTGTGTTCCTCACAAGTACTGAACTGTACTGTACTGTACTGTACTGTAGAAAGAGTCTCCACTTAATGCTGTATGTGTGTTCCTCACAAGTGCTGTACTGTACTGTACTGTACTGTACTGTACTGTACTATACTGTAGAAGGAGTCTCCACTTAATGCTGTATGTGTGCTCCTCACAAGTACTGTGCAGTACTGTACTCTACTGTACTGTAGAAAGAGTCTCCACTTGATGCTGCATGTGTGTTCCTCACAAGTTCTCTACTGTGCTGTACTGTACTGTAGAAGGAGTTTCCAGTTGATGCTGTATGTGTGTTCCTCACAAGTTCTGTACTGTCCTGTACTGTACTGTAGAAGGAGTCTCCATTTAATGCTGTATGTGTGTTCCTCACATGTACTGTTCTGTACTGTACTGTAGAAGGAGTCTCCACTTAATGCTATATGTGTGTTCCTCACAAGTACTGTACTGTTCTGTAGAGAGAGTCACCACTTTATGCTTTATGTGTGTTCCTCACAAGTACTGTACTGTGCTGTACTGTACTGTACTGTACTAAACTGTAGAAAAAGTCTCCACTTAATGCTGTACGTGTATGTGTTCTTCACAAGTACTATACTGTACTGTACTGTAGAAAGCGTCTCCACTTGATGCTGTATGTGTGTTCCTCACAAGTTCTGTACTGTGCTGTACTGTACTATAGAAGGAGTCTCCACTTAATGCTGTATAAGTTTGTTCCTCACATGTACTGTACTGTACTGTACTGTACTGTACTGTAGAAGGAGTCTCCACTTAATGCTGTATGTGTGTTCCACACAAGTACTGTACTGTACTGTAGAGGGAGTCACCACTTAATGCTGTATGTGTGTTCCTCACAAGTACTGTACTGTACTGTACTGTACTATACTGTAGTTGACGTCTCCACTTAATGCTGTATGTGTGTTCCTCACAAGTGCTGTGCTGAACTGTACTGCAGATGGAGTCTCCACTTTATGCTGTATGTGTATTCCTTACATGTTTGTACATTAATGTACTATACGGTACTCTACTGTACTGTGGAAGGATTCTCCACTTAATGCTGTATGTGTCTTCCTCACAAGTACTGTACTGTACTCTAGAAGGAATCTCCACTTAATGCTGTATGTTTGGTCCTAACAAGTACTTTACTGTGCTGTACTGTACTGTATTGTACTGCACTGTAGAAGGAGTCTCCACTTAATGCTGTATGTGTGTTCCTCACAAGTCCTGTACTGTGCTGTACTGTACTGTAATGTACTGAATTGTAGAAGGAGTCTCCACTTAATGGTGAATGTGTGTTCCTCACAAGTTTTGTGCAATGCTGTACTGTACTGTACTCTTCTGTACTGTACTGTATTGAACTGTACTGTAGAAGGAGTCTCCACTTAATGCTGTATGTGTGTTCCTCACAAGTACTGTACTGTACCGTACTGTAGAAAGAGTCCCCACTTAATGCTGTATGTGTGTTCCTCTCAAGTACTGTGCAGTACTGTACTATACTGTTCTCTACTGTACTGTAGAAGGACTCTCCACTTAATGCTGTATGTGTGTTCCTCACAATTACTGTAGTGTACGATACTCTACTGTACTATAGAAAGAGTCTCCACTTGATGCTGTATGTGTGTTCCTCACAAGTACTGTACTGTGCTGTAACGTACTGTAGAAGGAGTCTCCACTTAATGCTGTATGTGAGTTCCTTACAAGTACTCTACAGTACTGGACTATACTGTACTCTGCTGTACTATAGAAGGATTCTCCACGTAATGCTGTATGTGTTCCTCACATGCGGTGTACTGTACTGTACTGTACTGTACTGTACTGTACGGTACTGTAGAGGGAGTCTCCACTTAATGCTGTATGTGTGTTCCTCACAAGTAATGTACTGTGCTGTACTGTACTGTAATGTACTGTATTGTAGGAGTCTCCACTTAATGGTGAAAGTGTGTTCCTCACAAGTACTGTACAGTGCTATACTGTACTGTACTCTACTGTACTGTACTGCATTGTACTGTTCTGTAGTGTACTGTACTGTAGAATAAGTCTCCACTTAATGCTGTATGTGTGTTCCTCACAAGTACTGTACTGTACTGTACTGTACCGTATTGTAGAAGGAGTCCCCACTTAATGCTGTATGTGTGTTCCTCACAAGTACTGTGCAGTACTGTACCATACTTTACTCTACTGTACTGTAGAAGGACTCTCCAATTCATGCTGTATGTGTGTTCCTCACAAGTGCTGTACTGTACTGTACTGTACCGTACTGTAGAAGGTGTCCCCACTTAATGCTGTATGTGTGTTCCTCACAAGTACTGAACAGTACTGTACTTTACTTTACTCTACTGTAGCTGTAGAAGGATTTCTCACCTTAATGCTGTATGTGTGTTCCTCACATGTACTGTACTGTACTGTTGAAGGAGTCTCCATGTAATGCTGTATATGTGTTCCTTACAAGTGCTGTACTGTACTGTACTGTACTGTACTGTAGAGGGAGTCTCCACTTAATGCTGTATGTGTGTTTCTCTCAAGTACTGTACTGTACTGTACTGTACTGTACTCTAGAAGAAGTCTCCACTTAATGCTGTCTGTGTATGTGTTCCTCACAAGTACTGTACTGTACTATACTGTACTGTACTATACTGTACTATACTGTAGAAGGAGTCTCCACTTAATGCTGTATGTGTGTTCCTCACAAGTGGTGCACTGTACTCTACTGTAGAGGGAGTCTCCACTTAATGCTATATGTGTGTTCCTTCCAAGTAATGTACAATACTGTACAATACAGTACTCTACTGTGCTCTAGAAGGATTCTCCACTTATGCTGTATGTTTGTTCCTCACAAGTACTGTATGTACTGTACTCTACTGTACTGTAGAAAGAGTCACCACTTGATGCTGTATGTGTGTTCCTCACAAGTACTGTACTGTGCTGTACTGTACTGTAGAGGGAGTCTCCACTTAATGCTCTATGTGTGTTCCTTCCAAGTAATGTACAATACTGTACAATACAGTACTCTACTGTGCTGTAGAAGGATTCTCCACTTAATGCTGTATGTGTGTTCCTCACAAGAACTGTACTGTACTGTAGAGGGAGTCACCACTTAATGCTGTATGTTGTGTTCCTTACAAGTACTGTACAGTAATGTACTATAACTGTACTCTACTGTACTGTAGAAGGATTCTCCACTTATGCTGTAGTGTTTCCTCGCATGTACTGTACTGTACTGTAGAAGGAGTCTCCACGTAATGCTGTATATGTGTTCCTAACAAGTGCTGTACTGTACTGTACTGTACTGTAGAGGGAGTCTCCACTTAATGCTGTATGTGTGT